>BOPN01000426.1:22500-42500 GCA_017312705.2 Penaeus japonicus | reverse complement strand
GCGGTTGCAATATCATCACAGTTAAATATTGCATGTTAAGCCACCTCGGGGTGCCATTGCCTGCCCTTAGTTGTATACATTTGCTAAAGCTTGATATACACAGAGGAAATCAGAATAATGTCGTCATACACCACATCAACGCTGTATACCCACTTAAGACTGTGCCAATTTATCCCAAGGTGAAGGTAATGTACCGGGGACAACATTTGTCATCGGGCGCGGCGACGGCGGTGTTAATGCGGGTATTAATAACACACGTCGGTGCTGTATCCAACCACGCCCGGAGTATCCCATTTGTTTGTCCCTCTGCGGTGTCTGAAGGGAGTATTGCGAGGAGGGGAAAGGTGGTGGGGGTGGGGGTGGGGGTAGAAGGGGGGATATCCCCATGCGCTGTATGGCGCCAAGGGTTAATGGCCACATCATCAGGACTCCCACACCCTTGACTTATGTGACACATGCACGTACGTACTTACATGAAGCCCTAGTGGACTGGTCACCTGCCCTACGCCACCAACAACCCTGCCGTCACTCGCATAACCTTTCTCAAAAGCTATGCTCGACTGATATGGAAATCATAATGACCATTTAAATCTCACACAATGGCTCCTTAAATATCCCATGGTTACTCGTATTTGTCATCCATGCAGTGGTTAACAGCGCGTAATTCAGCCGGGCAACTCATAACCTAACAAAGCAACCCATAACAAGACCATTGCGACCCCCTTACAAGCAAGAGCACACAATAACACACAGTAGAGCGTGCTAAATTATCACTAGCTACTTCGGGGTAATAACCCGGGAGTTTAAATAGATTAAGCTCCTTCCATTACTATGCACGATTGTTGGGGACGGAAAACTCCGGCGAGAATTGAAAAAAAACTAAGAAAAAGAGTAATACCAATGCCAGAGTCTACACACGCTCATGATATATGGAATGGCAAATTAATTATCAAAATATTTGAATGTGAAAGTGTCCACCCGGCGCTGGGTGAAAACATTCTAACATGTATCTCCATTATCTATCCATGCCGTATATATTATGCAAGCTGCATGCATACATTAAACGAAAGGAAATGGGAGGGGTCACAGCAAAATACGATAAGGATGGATAGCATCCAGTCCCACAGACGATGCCACACGAAATGACATTCACATCCCATTTAATCTCTTGCACAGAAATCCCAACGACAAAGTTGTTCCCACCGGTTCGGTTAGAATCGTAAAATATCGCACTTCCGGAATGACAACGCCGTCTCCTCCTCCTCCTCCTCCTCCTCCTCCTCCTCCTCCTCCTCCACCTCCATCCACCTCCATCTCCATCTCCATCTCCATCTCCATCTCCATCTCCATCTCCATCTCCTCCTCCTCCTCCTCCTCCTCCTCCTCCTCCTCCTCCTCCTCCTCCTCCTCCTCCTCCTCCTCCTCCTCCTCCTCCTCCTCCTCCTCCTCCATCTCCACCCCCACTTCCACCTCCACCCCCACTTCCACCTCCACCTCCACCCCCACTTCCACCTCCACCCCCACCCCCACTTCCACCTCCACCCCCACATCCACCTCCACCCCACTTCCACATCCACCTCCACCCCCACTTCCACCTCCACCTCCACCTCCACCTCCACCTCCACCCCCACTTCCACCTCCACTTCCACCTCCACCCCCACTTCCAGCTCCAGCTCCAGCTCCAGCTCCATCCCCTCTGTAACTCGAGGACACGTGTCTCCAAATTCCGCCGTGGTGAGTAACAGCATCTATTTCATCTTTTCGTTTCATGTAGTAGGGAGATATGGCTCATTTGTTCTCACTCGCATTACGTTAGCGACACGACGGAGGCCTGTTTGGGAGGGAGATCTTGGCGGGAAAGAATGTGTGGTCTGATTTGTACCATTAACTTTTCTTTCTCTTTCATTCTCTCGCTCCTCAAATCACGGAGCATTCTGGCTTTTGTTTCGGATCGCAAAGTATTCCGTGGCTTATCTAATACGGTGTGATTATCTTGACAATCCTTATTGCAAGACATTGCCTTGGTTATTTGAATCAGTTTGAGTACCCCTGTTTAGCAAAATAACTGGTAATCTATATACGAACTATAAAAAGGTGAAATAAAACCAGTTAACTGACATCCTAATAATATAAATACTGTAACATGTAAGAACAATAACAAATTTGTTCTTTTATATCAGTTTCGTTTTCCCTCTCCCTCTCTTATTCCCTCCCTTCCCATCACCCTCCATCTTTGAACTGATACACGTCCCCAGAACTCCCTCCGTCCGTCAGAAATGAGTTGTGGATTCGTGGTACAGCGCGAGGCTTGTCTCTCCATACCGGTGACGGCTGTCTCATATTTTCCTTTGGTCGTTCCTTGCTGTGTGTCCTTGCATGTCATTTTATTTGTTTCCTCTACTACAGTTTCCGAGTCTTTCTTCCATCCTCTACTTCCAGGCATTCTTTCTTTGCCCCGTCTTTATAACTAGCAATGATTCCTCTAGGCATGCCTCCATTCTTGTGTTAGTGATATGACATGCATGTCACTTTTTGCTCGGTACCTGTTCAAGGGAAGTTACCTGACATTACGGTGCTTGTTGAGGACTGTGAACCTACTAATTTTCGCATGACCTTTTATTGATATGCAAGCTATCTCCTTGATATATACCTTCGCCAGCTGAACACAGACTGATGCCATGGTCACCTGCTGATTTACTAAGCCAGCTCTTCAGACATACAATCCAAGAAGGGCCTGTGCGTTGGGGCCTGGGTCATAGTGGGGCCCTACGTGTAGGCTGTAGGGCCCGCTGCGTGTTGGGGCCTGGGAGACAATGTGGGGATTTGTGTATTATTTAGGCTGGAATATGACTCTCTTTGCGAATCGTGGGCTTTAGCCTAGGAGCCATGCGAGTATGGATTGAACTTGGAATGGAATATTTAGAAGTCGGGGATCAGCATGCATTTTTCTGCAGATTGAGAAGTATACTATGGATAGCGGTTGTGAATATGGCTGAGACTTGGGTATGGTCGGCGATGGGCTTGTTAAAGGATGTGCGACAGAGACCTGGCCAGCCTTTGTTACTGATAGCGTGTGTTACACCTGCTAATGACCCTCGATCGCTGTCTCAAAAAGATTGACAAGCATTTGGCGTGTCTGATATCTCTGTAACGAATCTAAATTATAAAGTTTATTTCGCGCAATCCAATCTTGCAAAAAAACTTTAATTGACGGTTACATGATCGGGTTAGATTTCAATAGCAGACGGGATATCGAGGCGGACACTGCGAACGGTGGTTATCAATAACGCCATCACGTAATACACGAGTCGCCAGCGTCCACGGATCACACGAAAAAAAATCGACGATGGACGCGGTCCAACACGACAAGGGAGCACACCCCGTGTTGCATGCACGACATGGCGGCGCAGAATCTCAACAGCAGGTGACACGAGACGGCTGTATCAAGGAGGCGTGGCAAGACAGGTGTTAGATCCTAATCGCACATGCCAGCTGCATGACTACACCTGCTTCTCCTGCTGCGCCATGTACATGACTCACATCATAAAGCGACTACTTGCTCGCCCAGCAACTCGATCATGAACTGACACGTGTAAGGGAGGGAACGAGCATTTGGAGTTGAAGTCTTAGTCATGAAAGGCAAGGATGAACAGCTGTAACAAAGTCAAAGCAGAGGCGCTGGCAGGAATATGCAAAGCCAGAAAGAGAGGGAAAGGTGATTATGGAAGGAGGAACAGAATGGCAATCGTGACAAAGATTAGTGTCTGGCGGCCCGTAATAAAGGTATGTGATTGGAGTCGTGGTAATGCCGATCTCGACTAGGATAGTGGTTATGGTGACGATACAGAGGTTCTGGTAATGGTGATCATGACAGGGTTGGTAACAGTGGCGGGTGACAATGACACTAGTGATTATTCTACAGGTTCCGATGACTGTGATCGAGGGGCGATGATGGTGGTTATCGTATAGACCGTATATTGCGGTCGAGGAGCGACCATCGGTTCCGTGACCATTACAGGCAAACGCGACAACCTATTCGAAAGAAGGGCCGATTCTGTATCTTGTCTCAAATCATCTACATTCCAACACTCTAATCCCAATACTAAGAACAATACACAGCTAAAATATCACTTCCTTTGGAAACAAACAATCAAATCAATTCAAGGTTTTACAGCAGTGGATATCTCAGTTGTGCGTCCGCCTCCGCGTCCGTTTTGGCCTCCTCCTCCCGCCACACAACCAGCCTTTGCTCCAGCGTGCTAGAATCTGGCCATAATAAATGGACAAGGAAATGACGCCGCCTAAATCATACTCTTGCCTCGGTGATAAGCTGCCCCCGGGGAGACTCCTTTGTTTGTCCTGGGCAACGTGCGAGGACACCGCCGCTCCGCCTCTTCCTGTACGCCCTGCCGGGGACACCCTTGCCCTTAAATATATGGCCAAACTCACATACGGCCTCCTTCCGACATTCATTATACCGCTTTTTAGTTGACGAGTTCGAGACACACACATAACCATCCATCAACACTATTTAATCTTTAGGAGCCATCAAGCAATCAATCACCAACAGTACGACCGATCTTTACAAGCCATAAGCACGGGCTCGCGGGCCAGGCGCAAGTGACAGGGACAGACTGCCCTCATTCAGCCCGCTATTCCCCGAAGTCCTCCAGCTACGCACCGCTGCCAATCTCCCGCCGAAAATATATAAACCTTAAGCGTTACCAAATTAACAAGGCGAGGTACGACCTTCGCGACTTGGCTTATCTCTCTTAGGACTCGCTGGATATGTAGGGTTGCAAATTATTCCGCCTCTAGCCGCGGCTCTGTCCTAGAAGGAAGGTTTCAGTTTAGTTGAATTTCGTCCCCTAGTACGCCGACAGAGGGCATCGCCCCGCCTAGGACATAGGTAAAGAGAGCGTAGAGTCGTTGGCAGTGCTGTTTCTGTAACGCAACCCGGGCTCGTCCCATCTGACGAGGCGGGCGTGATAAATCCGTGTCACGCTCTAGCCTCCCCCACGCACCATATCACCTTCCCTACTTTTACACTTCATTCATGCCTATGTTTCTTGATCGTCTTGTGTCTTTCTCTTGCTCCCCTTGTCTCTCCCTCTCTTACTTCCTCGCGATGAATGCTTGTTTGTCTTTGCCGAGTACCATCTCTACACATCAATACTTAATCCTGAAGGCGGATAACCCTGAGTCAATACATCAACACGATGTTAAGAAATGTCGCCATACGTCATCTGCGAAGTTCATTTTTTCGCCATGAATCAATCTCGGGCTGCTTTCCTTTCGCCGATCTCCTTCCTCGCCTTTAACCTCTTTCCGGACAGCCTCTTTTAAACCTGATTTACAGAAATGTTAAACCAAAGAAGGGGGAGGGGAAGGGGAAGGGGAAAGGAGAGGGGAAGGGGAGGGGGAGGAGGAGGGGAGGGAGGGAGGGAATGAGGGGGAGAGAGAGGGAGAGAGAGGGAGAGGGAGAGAGAGAGAGAGAGAGAGAGAGAGAGAGAGAGAGAGAGAGAGAGAGAGAGAGAGAGAGAGAGAGAGAGAGAGAGAGGGGGGGGGGGGGAAAAAGAGAATATGAAGAGCGGAAAAATAACGGATATAGGGAGAGGAAGAAGAGAATGCGGCGATGGCGCTTCGTGGCGTGGTGTGGTGTCGGGAGGGAAGGGGTTCGTGTTGTGTATTAGCCGCGAGGTCACCACAGTGGCGGCCGTGACCACCACACCACAAACAATAATCTATAAACTACTACCACTCACGCACGCCACTCTCACAACCGCCATCAATTACACGCTGGTCCAATAAACAACATTCAACATAAAATACAGCGACCGTTAAAAACGCCAAAACGTTCACATAATGATGGGTGTTTACGCATCCGTCTCCACGCCACCTTGGAAGACGTCGAGGAAGAGCACAACGCCTCTCTGTCTGTCTGTCTGTCTGTCTGTCTGTCTGTCTGTCTGTCTGTCTGTCTGTCTGTCTGTCTGTCTGTCTGTCTGTCTGTCTGTCTGTCTGTCTGTCTCTTTCTGCTTCTGTCGCTCTTCTCGCTGTGCTTTCTCTCTTTCTCGTCCATCTTTGCTTTCCTCAAAACGACACGCACCCGACCAACCCAACGCCTGTTTAAACGTTCATACACACCTACAGACGCCCCCCCCCCCCCACCACACACAAAAGTTAATTCATGTAAAAAAAAATTCAAGTACAGACGAATCGTAGCGGTGTCAACGGCGAGACAACGCCACCGAAGAAAGCGAATAGTGTCGCTGGCACTCATCAGTCCCGAGCGGCGAGCGACACGTCCGAGGCGGCCGGCCGTGTTTACCTGCTCAAATGGCCCCACCGCTGCCGCCGCCGCCACGCACCTCCCCGCTAATCTTTTGCTCGGGGATCGATAACGGCGAAGACGAACGAGCCGCTGTGTATGCTTTTCACATCATACAAAATAAGAAAGGTAAACGGCGGAGGGCCAAACTGCGTATTAATTTCCACGCAGACGGTAACCTCGCCAACTTAGTGTCGCCTTTAAACAATTCCTTTCTTTTCGGTACAGGTAGAGTCTTTGATTCCTTCCGTCGCGGCGCTCGTTTCGATCACACTATTTTGCCGATCAGAAAGGCTACCGACAGTTACTTAAAAACGGACAAAAATAAAGAATGATAGAGAAATATGGTAAAATTACAACAGACAAAATCCAAAATAATGATATTAAACTAATGTTGTCCTTCTTAACCCCTACTAGAATCCCCTATGCAAAGAGCCGTAAAGATATATTTCCAGGCTAATTGCACGCACTAAGTCTCGGCTTAAGACTCGAGATAGATCCCGATAGTTGTAAAAGAAGTGCGAAAATATGGGCGGAGTTTGACACCCAAGCGCCCCGGCATGAGGAGCGGACACCCACGCGGGCAAAGGGAATCGAAAAGTGTAGTTCGTGAGGGAGGAAGGAAAGAGAGACGGCAGGGCGTGAGGTGAGAGAGGCAAGGCAGGTGATGAGAGGAGAGACGAGTAGCGGAAAAGATGAGAAAGAAGAAACATAGAGTAAGGAACGAGACTCGAGACGAGGCACACCACGTAACACGAGAACGTAATCCGAGACGAGGCGAACGAGAGAATGAATGACCCACCTGCAGGATATCTTACTGAATGCTAAATACACGCACGCACGCACACGCAATGGCACACACACACACTCACCCACACCCACACAAACACACCTGCACTCAACCCCGACGTTTACTACAGCAGTCCCGCTGGGCCGCCCACTTCACACCCGCTACTGGCCGCCGTCCCTTCCCACCGCCTTATAACAGATTCAATGCCTGACATCATCGTCCAGATTACAATATGGAAGTATACGTTGCCCGTCGGTTAGCAGCGCGATAAAGCCCGCGTATTTACGACCACAGTCACACCCAAGCAATATGACCCGTGGACCGGAACGACCTCGCCTATACCACACTAAATCTAGAATTACAGAAAATCAGAGGTTCTGCAATTCACGATGCATTAATGTCACTTTATCACGGCATCAGGCGGTCTCAACCGCACCATAACTACTGTAAATGCCCTTCCTCACACTATCATCAGCGGGAGCCCTATTATCGGCCGAGAACGTCTAGCCCGCCGTGACCCGGGGAATTCTCCGAGCCGCCCCGCCGCAGCCATCGCCGTCACCATTCATCACACGTGTTCATCGTTATTCAAGCCAGAAGCGGCAACTTGCAGCCACTAAGAACGCCGTTCGCACATTCCTAACTAGATTTCCGAAATGAAACCTCAATGAACTTAGTCCGTGACCAAACTGCATTGTAACCTTTGCCCTCCTCCCCCTCCCCCGCTACCCATCCGCCCTCCTCCCCGACCATCAGCATGGGGAGAACCATCCCATTCTCCCTCTTCCCGCTGGGTCCTCACAATAGGACGCTCTTCTCTTTAAACTAGCAGCTTCCCTAACTCGCCTTTGTTGAATGTGAAATCGCTATAAATAACAAACACAACAAATGCAACATCCTTCTCCTCATTGTTGTTGTTCTCTTCTTCTTCTTCTTCTTCTTCTTCTTCTTCTTCTTCTTCTTCTTCTTCTTCTTCTTCTTCTTCTTCTTCTTCTTCTTCTTCTTCTTCTTCTTCTTCTTCTTCTTCTTCTTCTTCTTCTTCTTCTTCTTCTTCTTCTTCTTCTTCTTCTTCTTCTTCTTCTTCTTCTTCTTCTTCTTCTTCTTCTTCTTCTTCTTCTTCTTCTTCTTCTTCTTCTTCTTCTTCTTCTTCTTCTTCTTCTTCTTCTTCTTCTTCTTCTTCTTCTTCTTCTTCTTCTTCTTCTTCTTCTTCTTCTTCTTCTTCTTCTTCTTCTTCTTCTTCTTCTTCTTCTTCTTCTTCTTCTTCTTCTTCTTCTTCTTCTTCTTCTTCTTCTTCTTCTTCTTCTTCTTCTTCTTCTTCTTCTTCTTCTTCTTCTTCTTCTTCTTCTTCTTCTTCTTCTTCTTCTTCTTCTTCTTCTTCTTCTTCTTCTTCTTCTTCTTCTTCTTCTTCTTCTTCTTCTTCTTCTTCTTCTTCTTCTTCTTCTTCTTCTTCTTCTTCATTAATTGCATTTCTCCTGTCCATCCTAAAACGATGCTGCCACGCTGGTTACCTCTCCCACCCCTCCGTCTACCCTGTACACTGCTCCTAATCCCATATCTAATCCCTCCTCCATCAAAAAAGTTTTTTTTTTAATCTACCTGCAAGTCGTCGAAGACATTCGAGCAAAACCCAATACCTGACCGATCTGAAAATTCCCTCGGTAGTTCAGAAAATGTCGGTCACGGCCTTACTCGGTGTGGGTAGTGGGAAGGGGGATGGGGGAGGGTAAGGGGAAAATAGGGGGAGGGAAGGAAGAAGAAGGAAGGGAGAATGGTGAAGGGGGGAGATGGACGAGGGACGAGAGAAAGGGAAAGAGAAAAAGAGGAAAACGGAAAAGAGGAAAGGGGACGTGGAAGCAGAAAGGTTTCACAATAGTCACAGCAAGAAGGAAGGCAGAAAGCGACAATGGAATCTCCGGAACGACGCTGCGAGCGGAATGGGTGAGCGAGAGAGAATGAGAACAGACAGTCCAAAGGAAGTTCCAATGAGGGCAAGGAACACGGGAACAGACACACGATGCAATAAGAAGGGAGGAAGCCAGCATATGCGCGGGGAAGAAAGACGAGCAAAGGGTTTTTGAGAACAATGCAAAAAGAGGGTGATGACGAAAAACTAAGACACAAGTGAAGAGGACGATGGAAGAAAGAGAGAAGGATAAAATGTTGTACGGCGACAACGAAGCATATGAAGAAAAGGAATAAGAAGAAGCCGCAGAAAAGGAAAAAGAGGGAGGTGGTGACGGCAAAGGGTGCCATGCCAGCCACACCCACGACGTACTCGGGCCCGTAATATGGCGGCCATGTGGCGCGCTCAGCCATCACCTCGCCACATTCCTGGCACCCTACCCTCACACCCTCTCGCACACGTCTCGCATCAGCATCACAAAACATCAAACAACAACCATCTTCGAGGAGCACTCCCCCCACCCCCCACCCCTACCCCCTCCCGGACTAAGCGCGGGCGGACGAGAGCGCTCGGGAGGAGGGAGACGCACGCCTACATGCAGCGGCAACCTTCGCATTCAATCCCCAGTCGATAATCACCTCCGCTTGTTCGCAAATATACGCGCATAAAAATCCCACCTCCCGACCCGAGCCTGACGCTGCAACATTTCCCGTAGACGGCGCGCGGATTATTCTTGGCAAGGCCATAAATTCTGCTTAGGTGAATGGCGAATCGCACGATGAGGGGACAAGTTTTCTCTATAAAAGCGTGTTTACAATTTTATCCCAATCGTAAGAAGATTAAGAGTGAATCATAAACGGCTCTCGTGAATAGCTGTTACGGCGGCAATCTATGATTCGCATAAATAACTGTGTGACGCTGATTACGATGACGATGATGGCGGTGACAGGAATATTGCCGCCTTCATTGCGCGAAAAAATAATAAAAATAAAATGAGAGAGAGGGAGAGGGCGAGATAGAGCGTGGGATATATAGACATAAATATATACATATACATATAAATATATATACATATACATATACATATAAATATATATATATACATATACATATACATATACATATACATATAGATATACATATATATATATATATACATATATATATATATATATATATATATATATATATACATATACATATACATATACATATACATATACATATACATATACATATATATACATATACATATACATATATATATACATATACATATACATATACATATATATATATATATATATATATATATATATATATATATATATATATATATATATATACATATAGAGAGAGAGAGAGAGAGAGAGAGAGAGAGAGAGAGAGAGAGAGAGAGAGAGAGAGAGAGAGAGAGAGAGAGAGAGAGAGAGAGAGAGAGAGAGTATGAAAGAGAGAGAGAGAGAGAGTATGAAAGAGAGAGAGAGAGAGAGTATGAAAGAGAAAGAGAGAGAGAGTATGAAAGAGAAAGAGAGAGTATATGAGAGAGAGAGAGTATATGAGAGAGAGAGAGAGAGAGAGAGTATGAGAGAGAGAGAGAGAGAGAGAGAGAGAGAGAGAGAGAGAGAGAGAGAGAGAGAGAGAGAGAGAGAGAGAGAGAGAGAGAGAGAGAGTATGAGAGAGAGAGAGAGAGAGAGAGAGAGAGAGAGAGAGAGAGTATGAGAGAGAGAGAGAGAGAGAGAGAGAGAGAGAGAGAGAGAGAGAGAGAGAGAGAGAGAGAGAGAGAGAGAGAGAGAGAGAGAGAGAGAGAGAGAGAGAGAGAGAGAGAGAGAGAGAGCATATCTACGGAATACCCTGACGCCACGTTCGCATTAGCTTTACGGTCATCACCAATTGACCAAAAGTAGTTTTCGGTGCTTGCGAAATAGTTTCTGCGCGGAGTAGGCACGTCAATGGCGGGAGTGACAAAAGTATCGGCGATAAACACTCGTTGAGTCGCCCGTCCCCTTCCCCTCTCATCCTTCCCCCTCCCCTCCTCTCCTCCCCTCCTCTCCTCCCCGACCCCTTCCCCCTACCTTTCTCTCCCTCTCCTCCCTACCCCCTTCTCAAGTCCTGGGATCCCTACCTCCCTCCCCCCTAGAGTCATGTAAGAGCCTTGCATCTATCACATTGTCATGTCGGGTATGAAACGGCGCGCGGCAGATGATCTTGACAGCCGCCGAATAATGAGCTGTGCGTAATAATAATGGTAAAAAAAAGGCCATAACAAAGCAGTACCATTCGCGTGACGAGGGACCGTCACTGGTGAGTGCACGGTGACGTTGATGAAGTGATGACAGAAGCACAACACTCCAACCTCGGCAACTCCAAACCTCCTCCCTCCCATCACCCCCCTCCCCAATACACTTCCCCCTCTCTATCACGCCACTGATCACATTTCCTTTCCATCATCCTTAACGCATTTAGATCGCCGATATAATAAGAACATAACTAACGTAGGATGAACAGGTGGAATATATTTAGTATCTGATTTCGACAGGCCGGGAACTTTATTCTGCATAAGCATTTCTCGCAAAGGATAGCATGCTTTTAGATCAGCCCCGTATTCTGGTCAGTTCAGTGCGTAAATTCTGATAAAATAATACTAACGAAAACCATTTATCTTTATTTTTTTCTTCTCCGTCTACTCCTCTCCATTTCTTCTTTCTTTTCTCCTCTTTTCCCCTTCTTACTCTCCACTTCTTCCTCATCTTACTATTCTACTTCCTCTTCTCTTATCCCGTTCTCCCTACTCCTCTCTGCTTTTCCTCTTCCTTTTTCTCCTTCCAACTCTCCCCTCCTGCTGATCCGTTCCAGCTTTAGCTGAGTCTCTTCCTAGGTCACCGCCGCTCAGAGGAACTTCCTCAAACATTAGTAATGTACTCCAAGCATTCCCTTGTGAACATCTGCTCTAGCGTCATTAGCAGATTCATTTCACGTAACATAAACACGCTTAACAAATTGAATTCAGTGCAGCTGTAGCCCGGTCGGATACGCGAGTGACGCGCCGATACCGACCGACCCTCTCCTACCGTCAGCGAACAGCCACGACGGGTAAATAAACACACACACACACACCTACATGAAGTTAGTACTTCATTGTTTACATGACAAGCACTCGGTCATGAATGGACGTGCATGTGACATGTGCAAAACAGAAGGGCGTAAGAGTTGTGCGGAGGCATCCCCTCGAATGGAGGTACTAAAGCCTGGCGTTTAGCCTGACCGCAAGCGTGAATGATACAGTCAGGGGCGATAGCGAGTGACATCTGTGGTGGCAGACACGTGTAAGCCAATGTTTCTGTCACTGACCATGGAGCATCACTGTCATGCCGGCCTGGCCACTTACACAATGTCGAGAATGTGCGGGCCGTGGCGTGATACACCACTGAAAATATGACAGACATATAATAAATATCACTATTGGTTTTGTACGCACCGACTTATGTCAGCAAGATCACACACAATGATGCCGAAGCCAGTGAATTATGATTGCTAACACTAGTCGTATTTATGGGGATGTTAAACTCTGGCGCTCGCCAAAGTATGACTTCGGCAAATGCAACTTGGGAGCGGCACGAACCACTGCTGCATCGCAATACAAAAGCAATTCAAAAGATCACTTTTATATTTGCAAAACAAAAAAATAATAAATAAATAAATAAATAAATAAATAAATAAAATAATAATAATAAATAATAATAATAATTACAGGAGTATTTAAGTTACGGAATGGTCGCTTGGTGTGCAGAGGGACACGGAACATCATTCAATATTGAAACAAGTGTGGCAGGAACTGGTACACAGTGGTTCATGCAAGTACATGGGACTAGTAGTAAGTGGTATATATGCTATTGGTACATTCTATCGGTATGGAAGTGGAGTTACAGAATATATCTTGTGATAAATGGATTACAGGTGCACATAACCTGCAATTGCCATTATTCCCTCACGTGGCCCAGGTAACGCTGTGCCCCTCTGCCCTTAGTGCCAAGGACGAATCTACGGTGCCTGCGTTTCCATAATGTTTTCTCAAATTGTGTTGCTTCCCGTAGCAGACCTGATACGAGGAGCGATGCGAGGCTGGTAGGCTGGGGTGGGGTACGACAGGGGGAGGGGGAGGAGGTGAAGGCCACACACAACATACCCTGACAAGGACGGTAAGAGGAGGCTGAGTGTACGTGTGTGAGCGTGTGCATGTGTGTGTGTGCCCCGGGTGTGCGCAGAGTACCACAAAACACCCTCAGAGAACACAGGAGACGGCGGGTGTGATGGCAACGGGTGCGATGGCAGGAGCAGGAGCAGGAGCAGCGGGGTCCGTGGCGGCGGTGGCGGCGGTGGCGGCGGGCTATCAGAAAATGAGATCGCGGCCCAACTCGACTCCTGCTGATTTACGATACGACCCCTGCATGGCGGCCACACCAACGGAGCTCCTGCATACTGCTGCCGCTACCACCACCACTAATGCTCGCTGCCACTACAATAACTAACACCATCCCTCCGCGGAGAGCATCATCGTTGCAACAACAAGCGTCATCACACTATCTTCTTATTAGTTTTCACAGCAGTCGAAAGATGCCACAGAAGCCTCCCCGATCGAGAAAAAAGTGAGGAGAAAATAACAAATCCTTAGCCCTTTAGTCAACGACTGAGAAAGCGCTATAACAGAGCTTCCTCCAACCTTCCTTCACATAAAACCGAACACCATAACCATCGGCAACCTGTTAACCTTTCAGTGACTCCAACTAGCACCATTACTGTATACTTTCAGCCCTCGTCAAACATGTGCTAAACCGTATGCTTAATCCACAACAAACAACATTACAACTGTTACAACAATAATCTGGCCAAGTAAATGCCAATTACCCCTCCAACACAATCACCATCAGTAGGAACCACCCACGCAAACACGCCGTCTCATTTTACAACACAAATCTCGCAGACACAATACCCGCCGTGATAACCATCCATTCAGAATCCATCCCTGGGCATCTTACAAACATAAACTCGAGACCGCTCACTACGGCATGGCCTTCCGCCTCCTCAGAAAACAACCCCATCACCGCCTCCTCTCGTCAGCCTATTATCGGCCATATCACAGCGGTCTTCCTCCGTCCCTTATCACTCACTGCCATGCTGTACGACAAGCCTATGTTGCCATACGCGATTCCTAATCTTTGCTTGCCGTGCTTTGTGATCCGTGCCTCTGCTTTCCCTCAAATCGCTGCCTCCCTCCTCCCCTCTCGATCTATCAACGGTCGTCATTTCCACGAGCTTTCCAGTCGTAGCGATACGACCTTTCCACGCTGTTCCCCATTATCTTGGCGCGTCTCTCACTCAGCGCCAACGAGACTACATCAAGCGTCACAATGCCAAGTGTACATGATGTCGACAACCACCATTATCATTCGCGAAGTGCGACTCTTAAACAGGGCAATTCAACGACGGCTGCTCCAGATTCCCCGCTTGTCGCTTCATGTTACTGTGATACGTGTTAATGACGACGCCTCGTGTCACCAACGGATAACACTACGAGTACAGCGCGTTAACGGTTGATGCAATAGGCCATCAGCCAATTATGGATAAATTAGAATTTCCGAGACCAAGTGTTTATCATGGATAAAAGTAAGAAAAAGGAACTAGTTGGAAAAAAGAGCAATGCAAGAGTATAATAAATAAAAATAGACAAAAAGTGAAAAGGAGTAAATTTCTTATGATTGAGCATTTAATATGGACAAACAAACAACTACATAAGTATCATTTCCTAGATCAGGCAGTCCAGAAACTCGCCAAAGACAGTGAGTTGAGTGAGGCACCCCATGATGCGCCGGGAGAGCTTCTGGTGAAGCGAGGTCATGTCGAAGGAAATGCTCAGAGAAGAGAGAGAAGCTTCCTGATGATGATGGCAATGTAACCCAGGCGATGATTGCATTTTTTGCGCGTTCGAGGCGTGATCTGGACGTTACGGTCAGACCCGGAAAATGATACTATGGTGCTGGTGATGGAGACACTCAGCCTCGCCGACGGTGCGATCAGCTCGGTGGCGCTGGAGCGATGATCTCGGCAGGTATGAGCCGGCGATGGGTGAGATGAAGTGAGCCTCCCTCCCTCCCTCTACCTCCCTCCCTCTACCTCCCTTCCTCTTACCCTTCCCCTTCCCTCCCCCTCCTCCATCCCACTCCGTCACCCGACCGCGCTGGCACTCTGATCCGTCTCACGAGCCCCGAGGCACTGCACGCACACTGACACGCTAAATAAATAATTACTTAGAGCCTACACTAGTGGTCTCAGTCGCCGATATTACTGTTCATACCATCAAGGAAAATATGTGTACAACACAAAATGCATTCGTTCACACCAGCCATTCACTAACTCAAAATTACGTCTTCGGTGAAAGAACGAGACACGCCACACTATTCCGTAAGTCTCATTGCCACGTAATAATATCCACGTAAACTCGTCCTTAATGACCGGATGCCTTGGGAGTAGCGTGTCGGGAGCGTGGACAATCACCAACATTACGCCTTGTGCGCTAGCTGATTTACACTCGCAATCTACATGAAACCCACCAATCCTTCCCCCCCTATCACCAGCCAACATCTATAATCTACAGTAATCAAAAGTACAGAACCCAGAGTTTGCCATGCGAACCTTAAATTATTAGACGGCCGTGAACATCTGGATTAGATTGAACTTTACATGCTAAACCTTCCGCTGCATGCGATCATGGCAGCCTTGCGCTCCCTCTGGCCTTTTTGTTTCTACAGACTGTGTCATTAACAAATTTGTCTCTCGGCGACTGCATACTTTGGCCGTCGTCGCAAAAAAAGATACCCACTGCTTTGCGATAACCCTCCCCCCCCACCCACCCAACCCCATCCCTACCCCGCCCCTTGACCTCTCCAGCCCGCCATTCTACTGCTATTATATCTTACACCTGCGTAACAAAATGGCTGCTTTTTTCTCTTTCTTTTTTGTCGGAAGGATATGGTCTTTGTTATCTTTCTAGCTCTAGGTAGGTCGGTTGCTGTCTCTCTCTCTCTCTCTCTCTCTCTCTCTCTCTCTCTCTCTCTCTCTCTCTCTCTCTCTCTCTCTCTCTCTCTCTCTCTCTCTCTCTCTCTCCCCTCCTTTCCCATTGCTCTTTCATCTGACCCCCTCTCCCTACCCCTCTCCCTCTCCTTCTCCTCCTTTCTTCCTCTTACATCAATTCAACATGGTGTAAATTTTGCGACTGCTCGTTCATATAAATTCTCTATTTCTCTTGCATTCATTTACTTACCCATCGCATCAAATATTTAAGGAACTGTCTTCTGCAACGCGTGAGTTAGTATCCCTGATTTACTAGACGTGGTGATCTTACTGTAGTTCTATTCAAGTATAAATGTAGTGCTATTCAAGTATAAATTTAGCCCTACTTATATGTAACCGCAGTTTTATTTATGTCTAAATCTAGATACATTCAATAGTTAATTTATCTATCATTGTTGATCTCGTTATATCAAATAAATAAACAAGATCTTTAAGATTTATAGTTGCCTCTGTTTTTTGTTTTTGTTTTTATTTCAATTTCTGTCTTTATTCCTATTCACACACAATAAAAAGCATATTTGGCTGAGATTCCCTTCCCTCCTTCGGGACTCCTCTTCGTATCATTGTGGTTCTAAGGTTTCCCTCTCCCATCTCCCCTCCCTTGCTCTTCCTCGTAGGCTCTGAATGACCCCCCTCTCCTCAATTCATCGTATCCCTTCTCCCGCGAGTCTGTATATTTTTTCTACGTCTCTCTTCTACTCACATTTCTTCCTACTCTCCGTTTATCACTTGGCTTCATTTTAACCCGCTCTTTCACTCTCTCCCTCTTTTAGTCCCCTTCCTATCTCCCCCTCTCCTTCCTCTCCCCGGCCGCTCGCCCGCTCGCCCGAGCACAGGTGCGCTCAACACGACGTATAATATGAATTATTCACAGGGCGTTCATCCACGGCTTCGACAATCAATATCGTATATTTTGGAAGAGGGTTGAAATGGCCTCGGGCAGCAAAGATTTTTCCTATCACACACACTGTCTATGTTTAGCACCGGACACGGTAACGCGTTTATGATCTGTTGCGTGACACTAAATCAATAAGTGTCGGCCATTAGTCACGAACGTCTTGAGTTACCTTACCATCAACAGGGGCGCTTCACGCCACATCTCCAATGCTGCTTCTGCTTCTGTCTCTGCCGCCGCCGCCGTCGCCTGAAGCTCATCAGCGACACTGCCCACACAACCTTCGGGGGCGGAGGTAGAGGTAGGAGGGGGCGACAGGGTGAGGATGACTTTTGGTGGACGACTGATGATTGATGATGTCTGATAGTAAGGTGATGTCCGGCGATGGTGATGGCTACTGGCAGGGATGGTGAGGGAACGAATGGATCCGAGTAGAAACGACCTTTGGGGGGGGGGGGGGCAGATGACTCGGAAAAACAACAATAATCGACGAGCATCCTCCAGCAGGTGTAGGTATCAGCGTCACGCCCACGCCGGGAGAGGACGAGGCGCTACGCAGCACCCCGCTGTGTACCCGTGTTTCCACAACATGCACGGCGGCCGCCCCCGCCCCTTCGCGGACTGACAGATAACCATTAACGCTCGTGAACAGCGGGAACAGCTGATATCATAACAAGATGCCGTGGATGGAGATTAATGTTGCAATGAGAGTGAGCGAGGAGGAGGTGCTCCTGGCGGTGTGCACTTCCCCTCGAGGCCGTAGTTTGTTTGGCTTACCCACCGCAGAGACGCACCACCGCCCACCACACACCCACGCCCGTCATGGACACACTCGTGACCTTCAGCTGCAACTCCATGACCACGGACGCTGCCTGTCCTGCCGGACACACTTTCGAAAGGACTCGGGGCAGATCGCCGCCTTTGCCAAACCTATACAGGCTACAACCCGAGAGAAACATTGGCTCTCGGAATCGACCTACACCTGTCGGTCATGAAGTGTATTCCTTCCACATCTGTCCTAACACACACCTAACTTTCTAACCTAAAACGAATAAAACAAAAAGAACTTCATACAGTGTGACAAAATAAAAGGAAGGGCAGTAAAAGTGAAGAGGACACGCACATGAAAGATACAAAAATGTGCGAGTTCGTGTTACACAAAATTACAAAAGTAAATACACGATTTTACAGCGACAAAAGGGCAATGGACGAAATTGACCGTCAGATATGAACAACATGAGGAAGTGGCAGTGAAAGAGTTACAGATAAAGCGCGCAGGGGGAGGGGGAGGGGGGAGGGAGGGAGGGAAGGAGGGGGGGAACAACAGAATAGCAAAGGCTGTTACCCGAAATGCCACAAAAGATTTACAAGCCAACGCAGAGTGCTCGCTGTTTAAGAGCATTACACAGACGCTGATCGCTTGTAAACATTGCGAAAAGCTAGATGGAAATAGTACTTTTATTATCGTTTATGAAGGCAAGCCCGTAAAACAGATTAACATAAATATGTAAATGAATGAATGAAAGAATGAATGGATGAAAAAAGGGAGTAAATATAAACAGACACCAGACTATGGCGAGGCAGGAGGGAGGGATGGGTGTGGGGAGAATGGAGGTAAAAGGCAACGCGTGTAAAATGTGACAGCACGTTATGCAAGTTAAATTATTTGAATAACGATAAAATGTGTTTGCCAACTACCGAACCGTGGCCAAACTCTACAGAATCGTGGAAATGCCTCAAACATTTACACACTCCCGCGCACCAAAAAGTATTTGCACGTACGCACGCACGCACATGTAGGCAAGCACGCGCACATACACAGACGCAAATTATAGACACACGCGAAACACTTACACCCTGACTCACTCTCACTCTCTTACTCAGGCAAAGACACCGAAGCGAAGAGGCAAAAGCACAGGAAAAGCGAAAGGGTGACCGTTCCACCACCAGGAGCTGCTCCACCTCACGAGATAACATTCCCGATAAAATGATAGACAAGAGACGCCAATAAATGTGAAACATAGCCAATAAAACAATAAACGGAGCACAGAGATAAGACCCGCACATGAACAGAGCTGTCGCGCCGAAGCCTATCTGACATCATCACGGGGATATCTACCTAATTAACGCCCAATAAAACAAACAATTAAGAAAATAATGACCAAAGATACATATCGCGTGAGGACAAGGGTTGGAAGCGACGGTATCATGGCTGCATGTACTGGTATCGCTGATGAGGAGGATATGATGGGTAGCGGATGGGGAGGTAAGAGAGGGAGGGGAGAGAGAGAGAGGGAGGGGGATGCGAGTAGGAGGAGGGTGGGGAGGACGAGATAGGAAACGGACACCTCTCAGGATCTCGCTTTTTGCCTGGTATCCTCGTGAATGAGGTGTTTTTTCCACTTAGATTAGCGGAGGGAATAGTGAAGTCGATAAACAAGATATCTCAGCGTTATTTGTAAATTCGATCAGCGAACATCTACAGCTTATTCAGCCACTGGTGCCATCTGTGGGGTAATGACTACCGTGATATGCATGTCAAAATCCGCGGCACACACTCGTCCTCACACCCTGAAGGATGCAGGTCATGAGGACACACGCTCCGCTGACAGGAGGAGCCGACATGAGTGCAGAGAGGAAGCAGACGAGACAGGCAAGTGTGCGAGGAGAGGCAAGGAGGAGGAGGAGGTGGAGGTGGAGGAGGAGGAGGAGGAGGAGGAGGAGGAGGAGGAGGAGGAGGAGGAGGAGGAGGAGGAGGAGGAGGAGGAGGAGGAGTAGGAGGAAGAAGAAGTGATGGTGGTGGGGGGAGGGGAGGAGGAAAAGGGGATTGGGGGTAGGAGGAGGGCATTGGTGTGCGGGCGTGTGGGCGTGCAAGACATCACCACGTCGTAAGAAGGTCCACAGAAGCTCCCACATCTCAGGTTACATCTATGGCCGAGCCACCCACACGCCT
>BOPN01000426.1:5000-7500 GCA_017312705.2 Penaeus japonicus | reverse complement strand
ATCTTCAACAAACTCTGAGTGTGGTTGGAGTACCATCCCGCCTCATTCATTCCCTGACAGCGCATCAGTTGCTCATCACGTGCACTATCTGCACGAACCATTTCGTCGAGTCACCCAGACAGTCTTTGTCTGGCGGCAGAGCAAGACCAGCATGTCGTGCTCTCAAAGGCCCTAGTGAAGATGAACACTTTTAATTTCAAAAAGTGAACAAAATCTATATGTAAATAACTTCCCGCTAAGACTTGTACACTCACAAAACTGATTCAGTGATGCTAGCAAGCACACGTGGGAATTACCATACACAAAGCACACATAAAACAAACAAACAAGCACACACACACCTCTCATCACATATACCTATCCTGGGAGACATTATAATACAAACTAAAATGACAAACGCACTCCCTATCGTGTGTAATCGTCCTGGGCGAGACTACAATCCCAACTCGAAAGAGACGCTACTTTACCGAAGCAGAGGTCGTGCTCGATCTCGTCCTCTTTCCCATGATCCCTCACGAAGGCGCTGAGGACATGCGGAAGGAGAGCACGCGGAAGGGAAGGAGGGTGAGCGAACGAGGGAGAATATCCCGTAATTCAAGCCCCAAACGCATTAATTCACGAGAGCACTACGTTCTCCGCTTGATTATTCTTTATTTATTCGTACAAGTTCTGTGCCAACCTTTCATTTATTGCCATTTCGCATTTCGCTTCTAAAAACCCACGTCTCCTCATGAATTATTCTCCTTCGCTGCCTTATATTTTACTCGTTCATGTACGGCCATTTGCTGCTGTTCAAACTCCGAATCTCCGACTGTCCAAGTTATTTTTGTATCAAATTCTATGTAAATGGAATATTATCGCTGGCAAAAAAGGAGACAAATTGTTATTCAGACAGCTGGGACAATGACACACGAGGCCAATTCATTCTTGACAGAACATTAATTTGTGCTATCGAGGCCGAGCTTCGTGTCCTAGTCGAATCAATGGCGGATGTTAACACTCGGGGACACGCCACAGTCCCTTCCTCCTCCGGCTCGCCGCTGTGTCCATCTTGTTGCAAAATTTATCGTTGTAAATCCAGTTCAGACTTTAGCGTATAACTTTAGCATTCCGACAATTGCCATCTGAACAGCGGCCTCGCATCTTAGCGGAGGAAAGACGTCTTTTGAAGCACGGAAGCAAAACAATGCTTGAATCCTCCTGCGCAACATGGTGTAACTTGGGAGACAGTGTGAGCACAGTTCATCAGCTGCCGTGAGGGCCAGGTAATCCACCAGATACCACACTAAGGCACACCTTGGTGGAGTGCCATAAATCTTGTGGCATCGTAACGCTCCGTGTGCCAACCCGAGCCTGGTGCCACACCCACGAGCTCCTCTGCCATCAAACTGCGAAGCAGTTTCTCGAAAAAAAAGTGCGCACAAACCTGTGTGACGACGCTCTTTTTACATACTTACCTCCAACAAAGTAATTATTATACGAACAAATAAAAAATGCAGGCACCAGCCCCTGCACCCTCGACCATTTACTCACATCTACCTATCTATACATACATACATAAATACACACACACATACACATACATACACACACACACACACACACACACACACACACACACACACACACACATAGACATAGACATAGACATAGACATAGACATAGATATAGACATAGACATACACGCACACTTCTCCATCACTCACTCACAAAGTCAGTTTGAGTGAATGGACTCCCCTATAGCAGACGTACGCGAATGTCCTGTCAATACTACCATAAAAGGGAACAATTATCGAGAAAGTCCGTGTCCTTTATTGTACAAAAAAAAAATCTACACCCCCCCAACAAAGCCACACCCCCTTCGCCAAATTCATCCACGTACAAGCATAGATTGCAAGTCTTACTATGCTCACCATGCAAGCACTGTCTTCAGGCACCGCAATCTCTCGCGGCGCTCTCGCACTTGCCTTGAAAACTCGCCATCATCAACTCCGATCACGCATCATCACACCTGCACGCGCCGCGGCCACATGCACAGAGCGATGGCAATTCTGAGCAACATCTGTCTCGTGGTGTAATGAGCCCAAGCCCGACGCAAAAGAAACACTTTTCTAAGCCTCTTTAGAGATGAGAAAGCCTCCCCTCCCCTCCCCCACCATCCACCTCTACTAACATTCCCTAACCCTATATCTTCCTTTTAAACTCTTCCTATAGATGAGGAAGCCTCCCCCTTTCCCATTTTTCCACCTCTGCTAACTTTCCGTAATCCCATATATTAATCATTATTTTCTTCCTCATTTCTATGTTCTCCCGATTAGCTATGTGTCGTTATATGTGTCTGCCTAACACCTCTCCATCTACATCTCTCTTTCTCTTCTCCTCTTCTCCTATCCCTCCACCTGAACTTCTGAAGAGAGAAGTACAACTCGACGTAATGGCCCGGCTAGCAACCACGGCTAGTTTAATTCCGAAGATCACCACCCGACCCGGCGATGAGATG
>BOPN01000425.1:505635-507542 GCA_017312705.2 Penaeus japonicus | reverse complement strand
GAGAGAGAGAGAGAGAGAGAGAGAGAGAGAGAGAGAGAGAGAGAGAGAGAGAGACCCCACGTAGAGTGTGTGAGTAAAGTCCCTGTCACGACTCAGCGGGGAGTCAACGCAACCTCTTTATATACTCATGACTCAGCGAGTCTCCGTCGTGAATTTGGATTTAATTACAACTTTTGTGAAAAGATTGGATTTACGGGGAGGGATGGGGATGGGAGAGGGGGGAGGGAGGGGAAGGGAGGGGGGAGGGAGGGAGGGAGGGAGGGAGGGGGTGGTGGTGCTCCTGTTGCTTGCTGTCTGTAGAAGCTTTTGGGATTTTTTTTTTTTGGGGGGGGTGAGGTGTGGGGTGGGGGGTGGGGAAGAGAGAGGGAGAGGGAGAGAGGTAGAGGGGGGTGGGGGATGAAAGAGATAGAGAGAGACAGTCAGACAGACACAGATACGCAGGCAGACAGTCAGTCAGTCAAATAGACAGATTGACATACAGACAGGCAGTCAAAGAGACACACAGACAGTCAGACAGACATAGAGATAGGCAGTCAGACAGACACACAGACAGACGGACAGGCAGTCAGTCAGTGAGACAGGCAGACAGTCAGTCAGACAATCAGACAAAAAGCTCAATAGGAAGTATGTTTCGATATAAAAGTTGCCAATTCATGATTTTTATTCATTATTTAAGCTGTATATCTGATTTGTCTCCATCTGAACCTTTCAGGAAAAAATCTGAACCATGTGTCTTTTTTTTTTTTTTTTTTTTTTTTTTTTTTACAAAATGTCAAACCTCTGGTACGGATTCAGAATAATGTTACATCCATTTTCAATAACTTTGACTGTGTTCCAATAAATATTTCACGATCCGTTTCTCAAATATTTCTGTCTTAGATTCTAGATGGAATTCTAGCTATCAGGTTGTGTATTAAATAAAACGTGAATATGTAAACGAATATATAAGCATTGAAATTATTTGTAATCTTTGAGAAAGTATACATCAAAATTATAATGTTATTTGTTGTTGATATTGTTGTTGTTGTCGTCGTACTGTTATTGTTAAATTAGATCGAAATTTGTCCAGGTTAAGAATATAGATAAAGATGATGATGATTCAAAAATTATTGGAAGGTTTAATTCATTCCTTTGGTGTGTACATTATCATTTTGATACATTTTACTTGTTTTTACACTTTGTATAGCCACTTATATTATTTAGGTTACTTAAAGATGCCAAATATATCTAGAAGAAAAAGAAGAAAAAAAGAAGAAAGAAGAAATAACAGAAAAAAAGACAAAAAGAAGAAAATAAAATAAAGAAAAGAAAAAACAAAAACGAAAGTAAAATTGTATAAAATGAAAGAGAAAAGAAGAATAATGACAAAGAAAATAAGAAATTATATTTGAAAAAAACAAAAAAAACACCGCCCTATCCAAGGAGGCGTGTCCAAGTCAGATATCCAATAGCTCTAGATTCGGGTCACGTTCTAGATCATTTCGTTCCATAAGAATGGCCCATAAGAGACGGTTTTGTAACCCGTAATTAGTGTGTTTAAAGACTATTCCACTTGGATAGGCTCTTGATAACATTAAATGAAAATTTAAAAAGTCTTATAACATAAAGGAATTACATTTATCGAATCAACGACCCGGATATAATTCGTATTAAGTCTAAGAGATATTCACCAAAGATTCGGTTGCGATTTCCTCCTGGTTCACAAAGACGAAGAAAGGGGAAGGGGAGGAGGAAGAAGAGGAAGATGAGGAGAAGGAAGAAGAGGAGGAAAGAGAGGAGAAGGAGAGGAGGAGGAGGAGGAGGAGGGGAGGAGGAGCAGAAGGAGAGGAGGAGGAGAAGGAGAAGGTGGAGAAGGAGAGGAGGAGGAGAAGGAGAAGGTGGAGAAGGAGGAGGAAGAGGAGGAAGAC
>BOPN01000425.1:490635-495635 GCA_017312705.2 Penaeus japonicus | reverse complement strand
CCCCATCCAAAAAGGTTATGAAAACTCCACTTTCCTTGCAGCGTGTGTGTTGTAGTCCAGGTATATAATAGGATGCTAAACCGAGCGTCATATTTCAACATCGATTCAGTTAATTGTGATCGGTATCATTATCCATTTCACTCGTCATTGTGATCTAGAAGCTTATCAAATGATTTCTAAGTTGTTGAATTAAGGTTTAGTTAAGTCTCTGTCCATCCTAGTGGGGCTTGGGAGTGAGGTTGTGTGCAAAGAACCATCGCAGCATCCAGGGAGACAGAGGGAGATGTCTGTGGCTAGAGACTTTGTCTGTGGCTGGGCTGTGTCTGCGGCGATCGGGTGACAGTTTGTGGCATTTTTTTTTCTTCTGTTGTTGTTGGAATTTTCATTCCTATTCTCTCTTTGTGTCTTTGTCTCTGTCGTTGTTTCTGTCCTCTCTCTCTATCTCTGTCTCTTTCTGTCTCTCTCTCTCTCTCTCTCTCTGCCTCTCTCATATTCTCTCTTTCTGTACTTATCCTTCTTCTGTCTATGCATCAGTCTCTGCTTCCCTCCCTCCCTCCGTCCCTTCCGTCCTCCCTCCCTCCCTCCCTTCCTCTTTCCCTCACTCCCTTCCATCCATCCCTCTCTTTCTCCCGCCCTCCCTCCCTCACTCCACCCATCCATCCCTCCCTCCCTCCCTCCCTCCATCAACCCACCCATCCCTCCATCCACCCATCCCTCCCTCCATCCATCCACCAATCCACCCACCCATCCCGCCCTCCCTCCCTCCCTCCCTCCATCCATCCACCCATCCCTCCCTACCCTCCCTCCCTCCCTCCATCCCTCCCTCCCTACCCTCCATCCACCCATCCCTCCACCCATCCATCCACCCATCCCTTCCTCCACCCATACCCCCATCTACCCATCCACCCATCCCTCCCTCTCCTCCATCCCTCCACCCATCCCTCCCTCCGTCCATCCATCCATCTACCCATCCCTCCCTCTCCTCCATCTCTCTCCCTCCTTGGGTCGTCTGCCATGCTGCGGAAGGCGTGTGGGACATGTGTGGTTGACTGGAGTGTGAGAGTACGGTTGGAAGACGGGGTTGTTGGGGATAAATAGTGGTCAGGTTATTAAATACCACAGTAAATAGGAGATGTTTGGTTGGATGGATGATAGAGGGGGAGTAGTGGATGGGTGGGTGGGTGGATGGATGGGTGGGTGGTTGGGTGAGGTAGGTTGGGTGGTTGGTTTAGTATGGAGTGGATGAATGGTGAGATTTGAATGAGATGAGATAGGTGAGTGGATAGATGGATGGTGAGCTGAATGGATAGGTAGGTGGGTGAGTTTGGATAGATGGGTAGGTGAGTAGGTAGATAGATAGTTGGATGGATGAATGAGTAAGGTAGGTGGAGGTGAGTAGATGGGTGAATGAATGTAGATGAGTGAGTGAATGAGTGTGGATAGATGGATGGTGAGTGAAATTAGATGAATGAATTTAGATAGATAGATAGATAGATAGATGAGTGAATTTAGATAGATGAGTAGGTAGATAGGTAGGTAGGTAGGTGAATTTAGTTAGATAGATAGATGAATGGAGTGAGTAGGTAGATAGATAGATAGATAGGTAGATAGATAGATGAATAGATAGATAGATAGATAGGTAGGTAGGTGGGTAGGTAGGTAGTTGAATGGAAGTGAGTAGGTAGTTAGATGAATGGATAGATAGATAGATAGATAGGTAGGTAGGTAGGTAGATAGATGAATCCAGATGAATAGATAGGTAGGTAGGTGAGTAGGTAGATAGATAGATAGTGGAAGCCAGATAAACAGATAGATGAATGAATGGAGGTAGGTAGGTAGGTAGGTAGATAGATAGATAGATGGATGGATGGATGGACGGATGGGTGGGTGGGTGGATGGTTGGATGGATGGATGGATGGATAGAAGGATGGATGGATAGATGGAAGGAAGAAGGGATGGAGGGAGGGTAGGAGGGAGGGGAGGAGGAAGGGAGGGATGAATGGATGGATGGGTGGATGGAAGGAGGAAGGGAGGGAGGGAAGGATGGGTAGATGGGTGATGGATGGATGGATTGTTGGATGGATGGATGAATAGATGGATGAATGGAAGGATAGATTGATAGATAGGAAGATAAATGAAAAAGGAGAGAGTTAAATATTATGAAATAAATAAATGGATAGATAAATAGATAGATAGGTAGGCAAGTTGATAGAAAGAGAGAAAACACACACACATATATGAATATATATATATATATATATATATATATATATATATATATATATATATATATATATATATATAATATATATATACACACACACACACATATATATATATATATATATATATATATATATATATATATATATATATATATATATATATGTATATATATATATATATATATATATATATATTTATATATTTATATATATAATATATATATATATATATATATATATATATATATATATATATATATATATATATATATATATATATATGTATGTATACACACACACACACACACACACACCCACACACACACACACACACACACACGCGCACACACACACACACACACACACACACACACACACACACACACACACACACACATATATGTATATATATATATAGACAGGTAAATAAATAGTAGCATTGACTGATAGATAGTTAGATAGATAGACAGATAGATAGATAATGATAAATTAAAGATTTATAAATAGAGAAAGATAAATGAAGTGAAGGTAACGGAATTCTAGATAACAACAATAAGAGTGATAGTGATAATGTTAATGATATCAATGATAATGATAAGGGTGATAATCGTGACAATAGTAATACTAATAGTTATAGTAATGATGATTATGATGATGAAAATAGATAATGGTAATGATAATGCTAAAGATGAAAAATGTAGATTATAATTATAATGATAATCAAAAGAATGATAATTGTGACAACAATGATACTAAAGACCATCCTCATTATCATTACAATCATCGTTTTTGTTATCATTATCATATAAATCATAATAATAACAACAATGATAACAGCAACAAAAACAATAACAATAACAAAAACACATAGATGAAATTAAATCAAAAGACTCAGATACCGAAGGAATAGGATCAAGGCACAGAGAACACGCGTAATGAAAGAGGATTCGATTCCACTCCTTCCCTTCTTTACGACAGGAAGGGAGAGGAAACGCGGACGGTGTTTATAACGGGAGAGGGATGCTTGATGTAAAGGGAGGTTGATCAAAGGGACCCATGATGTAAAGCTCTTTTTTTATTTTTGGGAAAGAGAGGGTACGAGGCGGTCGTGAAAATTATGTTATGGCTCGAAATAGGATAAAGTTTGTTAAAGAATGAGCCGTTAAACAGGGACACAAAGGGTGAGTGATGAAAGAAGGAGAGAGAGAGAAGAGATTGAAGATGAATTTCGTGATCATATCCCCCAATAGCGCGGAAAGTAATGTTACCGTTCGCATTTCTTGATTTAAATCTATTCCACGTTCTCTCTTTTTTTTAAATTTACAGGTTATTCGTCTTTCCCGTAATTTAATTAAAGGTTAAGAACAGATATGTGATGCCGAAAGGGTTTAGTTCTTTGTTTAAAGAAAGGGAATGCGAGCTTTAAGAGTCGAACGCCTAAAATGCTTCTTTGGGATTGAAATCTTTAAATGAATGAATAATCAAATGTACATATATGTGTGTTTGTGTATATATCTATGTATCTATATGTCTATCTATCTATCTACCTATATCTATATATATATATATATATATTATGTATATATATGTATATATATATATATATATATATATATATATATATATATATATATGTATGTATGTATATATACATACATATATATATATATATATATATATATATATATATATATATATATATATATATATATATATATATATATATATATATATATATATATATATATATATATATATATATATATATACATATATATATATATATATATATATATATATATATATATATATATATATATATATATATATATATATATATATATATATATATATATATATATATATATATATATATATATATATATATATATGTCTACATGTGTATACATTTGTGTGTACTTTTACATATATCTATTGCTTTTACTGTGTGTGTGTGGAATATAATGATGATGTATAAATGCCTCTTTAATGACATGGTAGGAGCGTCTGAACGTCTATATATAACCATATAAAAATGCCTATGTGTATATGGTGTGAGTATGAAATGCTTATATCTGAGAAGCACTCATGAGTGTATTCATATGAACATTGATTCACTTTTATATTCTTACTTAAAGAATTACTTAAGAAGCACGTATACATAGGAACATTCATACAAACATTGCAAATACACATACACACACACACACACACACACAGCCACACACACACACACACACACTCACACACACACACAAAACACACACACACACAGATACATATAACTAAAACATGAATTTATATGAATATATACATACATACATATATATATATATATATATATATATATATATATATATATATATATATAAATATATATATATATATATATATATATATATATATATATATATATATATATAAATATATATATGTATATATATATATATATATATATATATATATATATATATATATATATATATATACATACGTGTGTGTGTGTGTGTGTGTGTGTGTGTGTGTGTGTGTGCGTGTGTGTACACACACATATGCACATGCTGCACATGCATGTAATGAGTCCGCACATGCATATCTATGTACACAAGTGAAGGCAAATATACTAACATATGCATGTGTGATGCAACACTCTTACACAATCTTACAAGGAAAAGAAATTCTCATTCACACCCACGGAAACTTCCAGAATGTAAGATTCTTCCGTCCTCTTCTTCCTCTTTTTTTCCTCTTCTTCTTCCTCTTTTTTTCCTCTTC
>BOPN01000425.1:460635-468135 GCA_017312705.2 Penaeus japonicus | reverse complement strand
CTACCCCTCACCCTCCACCTCATCCCCCCACCCTACCCCTCACCCTCCACCTCATCCCCCCACCCTACCCCTCACCCTCCACCCTCAACCCCATTCCCCCTCACCCTCCACCCCGCTTCCCATCCCCGTCATCCCCCCACCCTATCCCACCTTCACCCCTCACCCTCCACCCCCCTTCCCATCCCCGTCATCCCCCCACCCTATCCCACCCTCACCCCTCACCCACCACCCTTCCCCTTCCCTCCATCCCCACCCTTCCCCTTCAGCCCTTCCCCTCTTTCGAAATCCTCTTCCGTTTGCATTAACAAGAGCCTCCCTGTAGCTATTAGTTTCCCGCTCCTGTTTCCCTCGAGGGTAAGGAAAAGCCACCTGGAGACCTGCCTGTGCCTGCCGTGCGAACCCTCCATGTTTTCTGCCGGACGGAGGGAGGGGAGAGGGGAGACAAGGAGAGGGGAAGGGAAGGAGAGAGAGGAGAGAGGAAGGGGGGAGAGGATGGAGAGAGAGGGGAGACAAGGAGAGGGGAGAGAGAGGGGAGACAAGGAAAGGGGAGACAAGGTGATAGGTGATAGGTGATAGGATGGAGTTGAGGAAAACAAGAAGGGGAGAAATAGAAAGGGAGAGGGAAAAGGGGAGATGAAGAGGGGAAAGATGGAGAGAGGGGAATGAAGGAGAGGGGCGGAGGGGTGGGCAAGGAGAGAGAAAGAGGGGAAGAGAGAGGGAGAAAGAGGATTTATGAAGGTAGTAGAGCAGGAGGGGAAATAAAGGAGGGGAAGGGGTAGAGAAGAGTAAGAGGGGAGATGGAAAGGAGGGAGAGGGGAGGGGGGAAGGGAGGGAGGGAAAGAAATTTCAAGGTTGACTGGGAGGAGAAGAAGGAGAAGTAGAAGAAGAAAAAAAACGAAAAAAGAAAGGTGAGGAGGAAAAGGTGAAAGAAGAATAGGAGGATGAGGAAGAAGAAGAAGAAGAAAGAGAGGAAGAAGAAGAAGACGACGAGGGAGGAGGAGGAAGAACAAGAAGAAGAAGAAAAAAAAGAAAGGAGAAGAAAGAGGCAAAGAAAATGGTAGAAGGAGGAGAAGGAGGAATAGTAGTAGAAGGGGGAGGAGGAAGAGGAGGAAGGGGTGATAATGGAAACAAAAGAATAAGGAGGGGCCCGGGAAGAAGAGGAATACGAATAAGAGGAGAAGGAAAGAGATGTAGGAGGAAAGAGGAGATAAACAATTAAATAAATATTATGCACACACATCACACACACACACACCAGGAAGAGGAGGACGAGGATGAAAAAGAAGAGGAAGAAGAGGAGTAGGAGGGTGGAAGAGGAGGAGGAAAAAAGAAGATGAGTAGAAGGAGGAGGAGGAGAGAGAGGAGAGAATGGAAGAGGAGAAGGAGGAGGAGGAAAAGGTAGAAGAAGATGAGGAGGAGGAAGAGAAGCAGGGGGAGGAGGAGAAAAAGAAGGAGGAGAAAGGAGAAGCCGAAAAAGAAGAAGGGAGGAAGTGGGGAGGGGGTGTATGCTATGTAACATGCACTCTTATATCCCTCGTTTTCTATCAATTTCATTCCTCAAGCTTCTTTCATTTTCTCCCTCCTCCTCCTCCCCTCCCCCCTCCTTCTCCTCCCCTTTTCCCCCTCTCATCCTTCTCCTCCTTCCCTTCCCCTCCTCCTCCCCTTTCCTCCTTCCCTTCCCCTCCTTCTCCCCCCTCCCCCCATGTTCCCTTACCTCCCTTCTCCCTTCATGCCTCCCCCTCCCCCCCTCCCCTCACTCTCTCTACACCCAAGGGAAAACTTTGTATGGTTTTGGAAGCGACCAAGATGGGTGATTTTTCGTTTTTTTTTTTTTTTTTTTTTTTTTTTTTGGTTTTCCTTTTTGATGGTGGTGGGTTGGGGGTTGGGGGTTAGGGGTTGGGGAATGGGGGTTGGGGTAGGGGCAGCAGTAGGGGGAAGGTTGTGGGGGGAATTGGACAAGGGGGTAGGGATGTGTGTGAAGGGATAGGGGGAGGTTGGGTAAGGGCGTAGGATGATGGGGAATGGGGAGGGAGAGGGGGGAGGGGATAGGGGGAGGTTGGGTAGGGGCGTAGGATGATGGGGAATGGGGAGGGAGAGGGGGGAGGGGATAGGGGGAGGTTGGGTAGGGGCGTAGGATGATGGGGAATGGGGAGGGAGAGGGGGAGGGGAGAGGGGAAGGGGTTAGGTAGCGAGGAGGGGATAAAGGAGGAGGGGGGGGGGCTGAGGGACATCGGAAGGTACAGACTGAGTACGTACGAGACATGCAGTATCTCTGTGCTGACTTCCTTTCCTCATTTCACTCTCACTCTCACTTTCTCTCTCTCTCTCTCTCTCTCTCTCTCTCTCTCTCTCTCTCTCTTTATCTCTCTCTATCTGTTTCTCTCTCTCTTTATATATCTATCTATCTAAAGGAAAGAAGCGGTACGTACAAAAGGAAGAAGAAAGAAAGAAAGATAAAAAAGATACAAAAGGAATAAGAAAAGAAGAAGAAAAAGACGGTATATATAAGTATAAGAAGAAGAATAAATGATGAAAGGCAAAAAAAAAAAAAAAAAAAAAAAAAAGCTAAGGAAGAGGAAGAAGAAGAGACAGAAGAATAAGAAAAAGAGGGAGAAGAAGAAGTAGAAGAGTGAGAGAGCAAACAGACCAAAACTCTCATTTACATACGAGCTCCATTTCATTCTGAATTATCAGCGCGTATCTCTCTCTCTCTCTCTCTCTTTCCCCTTCTCTCCCTCTTTCTCCTCCATCTCATCATCATTACTTCCCTCGAGGCGACGCGCTGGGAAGGCAGAGCAGGACGTATTACAATCCTTCAGTCTATCCTATCTAGTCAGGAAAGGCAGATGGCCCATGGCAGATGGCACATGGCAAATGGTACGTGGTACAGGGCAGACGGATGATGGCAGATCCTTTTTTTTTTTTCTTTGAATCCCTTTGCTCTTTACTTTATATATCTTTGTTTACTTTTTTTTTCTTTCTGTTTCTTTTTCGTAAATGGTGAACTTAAGAAGATGGCAGATAACTTTTTTTTCTTTAGTTCCCCTTTACTTTCTTCTCTTTCTCTCTCTCTCTCTCTTTCTCTCTCTCTCTCTCTCTCTCTCTCTCTCTCTCTCTCTCTCTCTCTCTCTCTCTCTCTCTCTCTCTCTCTCTCTCTCTCTCTCTCTCTCTCTCTCTCTCTCTCTCTCTCTCTCTCTCTCTCTCTCTCTCTCTCTCTCTCTCTCCATCTGGTCTACTTTACACCTCACCTCGCTCGTCCCCTTTCTCTTTCTCTCTCCCCTATTTTCTTCCCCCTTCCACCCATCTCGTTCTTTCTATTCTTCCCTGCTCTCTTCCCTCTTTCTTCGTCTCCCCTCTCTCTTTTTTCTCTTTCCACCCATCTTCTCTTCCCTTTTCTTTGTCTTCCCCTCTCATTTTCTTTCCCTCCTTTTCCCCTCTTCTTTTTATTTCTTTCATTCTCTCTCTCTCTCTTTCTTATTGCTTATCCTTTCTCTCTTTTCACTGCTCCTATCTTCTTTACCCTACATCTTTCTCTCTCTTATTTATCTATCTCTTCTCTCTCTCTTTCTCTCTTTTTTTTTCTCTCTCTACCTCCTCCTTCCCCTCCCCTCCCTCTCTAGCCCCCTACCTCCTTCCTTCTCTCTCTCTCTCTCTCTCTCTCTCTCTCTCTCTCTCTCTCTCTCTCTCTCTCTCTCTCTCTCTCTCTCTCTCTCTCTCTCTCTCTTTTCCCTCTCTCTCCTTTCCCTCTCTCTCTTTCTCTCTCTCCTTTCCCTCTCTCTCTCTCCCTCCCCATCGCACTCCGCTCAAATTTGCAAGTGGTGTGCGCGTTTCTCATCCGCTTAGTCGCCCTCCGCTGCCGTTGACTCAGGGAGCAGTCCGTAAGCTGGGCCTTTCTTACGGACTTAACTTCTTTTGATAAAAGGGAGTGCGTCTTTGGGGAGAGAGAGGGGGGGAGGGAGGGAGTGAGGGAGGGGAGGGAGGGAGTGAGGGAGGGAGGGGAGGGAAGGGAGGGAGGGAGGAGGGAGGTAAGGAAGGAGATAAAGATAGAGAGAAAGAAAGAAAGAGAGAGAGAGGGGGGGGAGGGTGCAGAAGATTTGTGAGTTTAAATACACGCGTTTACGTATATGTGCTTAGGTGCACATAAGAATATATACACACATACTTACATGCGTGTCTGTTCGTCTCTATCTCTCTCTCTCTCTCTCTCTCTCTCTCTCTCTCTCTCTGTCTCTCTCTCTCCGCTATATATATATATATATATATATATATATATATATATATATATATATATATATATATATATATATATGTGTGTGTGTGTGTGTGTGTGTGTGTGTGTGTGTGTGTGTGTGTGTGTGTGTGTGTGTGTGTGTGTGTGTGTGTGTGTGTGTGTGTGTGTGTGTGTGTGTCTATATATATATATATATATATATATATATATATATATATATATATATATATATATATATATATATACATATACACAACACACACGTGCCTCTCCATCCCAACCATAAAAGCAAGAAAGAAAAAAAAAAAAGGCACAGCCGTTGATAGCGAATTCGGTAGATTTCCGTTGCACGCTCCATATTTCCTTCGCTGTTTGTGTCCATATCCCGAGCGCTGGATACATCTCGGCACACGCGTGGCACTCTGCCGGAACATACCGGTGCCTTGTCGAGGTGCCTGGGGGAAGGGAAGAGATGGGGGAATGGAAGGGGTAGATAAAGGAGGAGGGGGAGGAGGAGGGGAGGAGGAGGAGGAGCGGGAGGAGGAGGGGGAGCGGGAGGAGTAGGAGGGGGATAGGAAGTGGAGGGGGAAGGGTAGGGGGAGGAGGAGGGTGAGGAGGAGAGAGGTGTGCGAAGGGGTGGGGAGGGAGAGAGGGTGGTAGATGAAGGGAAGGTGAGGAGGAGGAGGAGGAGGAGGAGGATGGGTATGGGGGAAAGGTAGGGGGAATAGGAGGAGAAGGAGAAGGAGGAAGCGAGTGGTGAGGAAGGGAGCCGAAAGAGAATGGTAGGGCAAGGATAAGGGAGGGGAAAAAAAGATATGACAGAAGGGGAAAAAAGGGGAAGATAGAAGGTGGGTTTGCGTCTGGTTGGTTCTCCCTTCTCCCTCTCCCCCCTCCTCTTCTCTCTTCCTCTCTTCTCCCTCTTCCTCTTCTGTCTCATAAAGGGGGAGAAGGATGAAAGTACAAGGATAGACTTTGAGTGTATACATCTTGCTCTCTCTCTCTCTCTCTTCCCCCCTATCCCCCTCTTCCTCATCTTCCTCTTCTCGTCTCTATGTCAAGAGAAAGGGGAGAAGAAGAGGCAAAGGGATAGCAAAGGACAATCTGCAATATTGAATTTCATGTTGATCTTATTCTAGAGAGAAGATAGAGTATTCATGTTTCAATAGGAAGGAGGTTTAAGAAAGAGGGGGAAAAACAGGGGGGGGGGGGGTGATGGGATGGACAGAAAGATGAAAAAGAGAGTAAAAATGAAGGCAAAGAAAGAGAGACAGAGGAGAAAAAAATGAAAGGGAGAGGTAAATTGGTAGATACTGGATAGACAAATAGATAGATAGATAGATAGATAGAAGGATAGATAGACAAATAGACATACAGACAGACAGATAGATAGAGAGGAAAATTCGAAATGTAGTAAAAAAAAAATTAACACACGCGTATATTTACGAGCTGACTGATCTGAACACACACACGAACCCATCTTTAAAAAAAACAACGCTTCTATTTAAGCACAAGGCAAAATACGGCTATCAGAGGTTCCGAAAGGTGTTTAGTCTCCGTGTGTTAACTTTATCACACACATTTAGTGATGGATTACTTGTCCTTGAGAGAAAAATAAGAAACGTCAGCTTGGGGCGAAAAAAAAGGCACCGAAGTTATGTTAAGATAAGAGCGAACTTCCGCAGAGTCGAGGCTTTCTTGGAAGTAGTTAGGGATTTTCGACCTTCTGCATCCCGGAAAAAAAGGAGGATAGACTCTTCCCCGCATCAAGATAGAGTTACACCTTGGTTCAAACGTGAAGGCGGATTATAGAGAATGAATATAGATTATCGTAGACCAAAAATGTTTTAATAGGGAGGGAGGCAGAAGAAAGAAGATATCAAACGGAAAATAATAATAATAAAAATTGGATAAGGAAGGAAGGGAAAAAAGAAAAAAAGGGAAGATGAAGAATGTGAAAATAAAAACAATGTAATCAAGCAGAAAATAAAAGCCAAATATAAGGGAAAAAAAGAGAGATATAGAAAAATAAATATAGAAATAAAGTAAATAAAGAAAAAAACAGCAACAATAAAAAACAACAACAACAAATAAAAAAGAAAAAGAAAGGGAACACACCTCAACAGAATCCATCGGATCAAGAATATTCTAAGGAAAGAAATGTATTCCCTCTCGAATACACACAGGACCGACCTCCGCGGTTCTACGAGGGAAGGCAGAGACACGGGGATGAGGTCGGAGATGCAGGACGGAAAGAGACACGGAGAAATGGGGGAAAAGGACACGTTGAAGGGAAGGAAAGAGACACGGAGAAATGGGGGAAAAGGACACGTTGAAGGGAAGGAAAGAGACACGGAGAAATGGGGGAAAAGGACACGTTGAAGGGAAGGAAAGAGTCACGGAGAAATGGGGGAAAAAGAGCACGTTGAAGGGGGGGGGGGAGACACAGAGAAATGAGGGAAAGAGACACGGAGAAATGGGGGAAAGGGACATGTTGAAGGGGGGAAAGAGACACAGATAAATGAGGGAAAGGAACACGGAGAAATGAGGGAAAGGGACACGTTGAAGGGATGGAGAGAGACAGAGAGAAATGAGGGAAAGGGACATGTTGAGGGGGGGGGAGAGACACAGAGAAATGAGGGAAAGAGACACAGATAAATGAGGGAAAGAGACAGAGAGAAATGAGGGAAAGGGACACGTGAAGGGAGGGAGAGAGACAGAGAGAAATGAGGGAAAGGGACATGTTGAGGGGGGGGGGGGAGAGACACAGAGAAATGAGGGAAAGAGACAGAGAGAAATGAGGGAAAGAGACAGAGAGAAATGAGGGAAAGGGACACGTTGAAGGGAGGGAAAGAAAAACGGAAAAATGAGTGAAAAGAGCACGGAGAAACGAGGTAAAAGAACACGGTGAAATGAGGGAAAGAGACAAGGCGAAAATGAGGGATATAGGAAGGAAAGTCACGGAGGAAGAAGGGGAAAGGAAGAAATGAACGAATGAGAGACGGAGAAGTGAGATATGGATATAGGAGAGAAAGAGAAAGGACGAAAAGGAAAGGGACGGGGGTAAAGGAGAGATAGACTAGAAGGAAAAAGGAAACGGAGATAAGAACGAAGGTGCAAAAGGGAAAGAGACATAGAGAAAGTTGAGAAAGAGAAACGGGGAAAGGAGGGAAAAGGGGCACGGAGGAAAGACGAAAAGGAATACGGAGATGAGAACAAAGATAGCAGGATGGAAAGAGACATCATTTCACGTTTTCCTTCATGTTCCCTCC
>BOPN01000425.1:440635-448135 GCA_017312705.2 Penaeus japonicus | reverse complement strand
TTGAATCTCTTGAATTTTCCTTTGCCTTGATTTGTCTCGATTTGTGTGTATTGTCTTTTTTTTTCTTCTCTCTCTTCAATTTTCGTTATTTCCAGTTTTTAATTGTTTCGAACTCTGATTCGTTTCTTTTTTAATATTTTAATTCACGTCTCTATTTCTTTCTCTCTCTCTGTCTGTCTGTCTGTCTCTCTCTCTCTATGTCACACCCTCTCTTTCGTTCTTCCCATTCCCTTCACCCTTACCACCTACCCACCCTCTCTCCCTCTTTCCCTCCCTCCATCCCCCCGCTCTCTCTCTCTACAAGCCCCCTCTCTCTAACACACACACTCTGTCTCTCTCTCTCTTTCCACTCTCCCCTTTCCTTTTCCCCTCCCCTCTTCTCCTTCCTTCCCCCTCCCCTCCTCCTTCCTTCCCCTTCCCCTCCTCTCCTTCCTTTCTTTAACTTTCGCCATTTTCTTGGGTGAATCATCTCGAATGTTCTCAGTTCGTCCAAACTCGAATACTCACGACCATCTTCCCTCTCCTTGTCTCTTGGTTATCTCGTCTTTTTAGGTTTTTCTTGTTTTTGTCTTTTATGTTATATCTATATTTATTTTGCTTGTTATTGGTTATCGTTTTTTTTTTTTTTTTTTTTTCTGAATTGTTCAAATCATTTTTTAAAATAGTTTTTTTTTCTTTTTTTTTGTTTTGTTTGCTCTTTGTTGGGGTTTTCTTTTTTTGTTTTTTTTTTAGATTATTTTTTTTATTATTCTTTGTTTCGTTTTCTTTTACGTATATCTGTATATATGTGTATATTTGTGTGTCTGTCTATGTGCATGTGCGTGTGTGTGTGTGTGTTTAAATGCATATACATTCGTCCTTTTAGTGTGAGTTATATTTAGTGATTTTCTATTCTTAGCGAATTTAGAAAGAACGAAAATACAATAAATAAGATAAGAAGCTAAGAAAAGGAACAGGACATTAACGCCAGAACTTTAGCTTGAGTTCCTTACCTTGGTCGAGAGAAACAAGTGTTACCAATTCTTTTTCTTCCTTCTTGTCCCTTGGCGTAACTCATATTTATGAAGGTTTGGCAACACTTTTTTTTTATATATACGGTCATTCTTATTGTTTTTTGTTTGTTTCCTATCTAATGGGGTATATTTAGGTTGATTTTTTCACTTTAATTTTCAAATATTAGGTTATACATACATACATACATACACACGCACACACACACAAACACACATAAAAAACGTAACATACACACACACACACACACACACACACACACACACACACACACACAGACAGACAGACACACACACACACATATACACACATACAGTATGAGTTTTTTTCTTGTGAGCGAGAGAAAAATATGAAGCCGCCATTTTCTCTCACAATATTTTATTGAATATGGATCCGCTGGTTTGTTGGGCGTTCACTACTATTATCATTTTTTCACTTTTTCCCCTTTTTCTCTTTTTCTCATTCACTCTAACACTTTTCCTCTAATGTTGTCTTTTTGTTATCTCCTTCTCTCTTCATTCTCTCTCACTCTTTTCTCTCGATTTTCGATCCTCCTTTTGTCTCTCTTCTCCGTCTTTCTTTCTTTTGGTTTCGTATTTGTCTGACTCTCTCTCTCACTCTCTCTCTCTCTCTCTCTCTCTCTCTCTCTCTCTCTCTCTCTCTCTCCCTATATATCTCTCTCTCTTTCTATTTCTCATTGTCTCGCTCTCCCTCAGTCTCTCTCTCTCTCTCTCTCTCTCTCTCGTCTCCTTCCCTCTCTCTCTCTCTCTCTCTCTCTCTGTCTCTCAGTCTCAGTCTCTCTCTCTCTCTCTCTCTCTCTCTCTCTCTCTCTCTCTCTCTCTCTCTCTCTCTCTCTCTCTCTCTCTCTCTCTCTCTCTCTCTCACTCCGTATGCTGCTGGCGTCGGTCCTGCGCATCTGCCGTGAATCTCCTCCAGTGACAATTTTCACAACTTTGAAAATAATTGTTGGCAATATTCTTTCTCTCTCTCTATCTTTCTGTTTTTTGTTATTATCTTTTTTTATTCTTGTTTTTATTTTTTATTTGCTTTGTCTCTCTTTCGTTTGTATTTGTCTCTATTTTCTTAACATTTTTAAATTCTTATTTTCGTCTGTTTGCATTTTTCTTTTCTTTTTTTTCTCTCTCTATAAGTGTCCTTCTGTCTCTCTGTCTATCCCTCGTCATATATCTGCTTCTCTCTCTGTCTATCTCTATCTCTCTCCTACTCTCTATCATTCGTGCTCCCTCCCTCTCACCTTCCCTCCCTCCCTCACTCTCACTCCCTTCCTCTCCCTCCTCTCTCTCTCTCTTTCTCTCTGTCTGTCTGTCTGCCTCCCTCCCTCTCTCTCTCTCTCAGCCTCTTCCATATCCAATGACACATCTCTCTCCCCTGAGTTTCCCTCTCGATCAATAACAAGCTCAACTCTCCCTCGGTGTCTGTGTCATCCCCTTGCCTTTTATTGCTGTATTATCATATTATTTTGCGTACGTTGCTTCTCTCTTTCCCTTCTTAGTTCTCAGGGTTTTTTTTTTTTATTATCGAATTTATTGGTTTTGTTGGTTTATCTTTTTAATGAGGTTGTTTTGCCTGTTTTGTTTTCTTTATTTATCATCGTATTGTTTTGGATTTACTGGCTGCAGGTTAGATAAACAAAGAAATACGTAGTTTTCTTTGTTTGGGCTTTATCCCTCCGTTTTCTTTGACTGTATTTCCCGTTTTCATAAGACCTGATACCCCATTTTCTACTTACTGGGGAGACTATTCCCTTTTACGTTTATTTTTTTCTGTCGCTTACTCTACCCCATTTTAATTCCAATACTCACCATCCTACTCCCTTCTGACATCTCTAGGACGTTTATTTAAGGTTCCTCTGATTCCTTAAATTATTCTGTTATCTCGTTTTCTCGTGCCTCCCTTATTGTTAGTTGAATTCTGAGTCTATTGGAGCGCTGAGATACTGATGTGAAGTAATTTTGACTACTAGTTCTCTTGATTGATTTAATTCATGTCTTAATTATCTAATTATTTGATTGTGATCTTGTTCCTCTGCATATGAATATCTCTATATTAATTTTTTCCATTAATTTTGTCTATGTTGTGGTAACTTATTATTTTATTTCTTTCAAGCTTTTTTTTCTTTCACTATCGGTGTGCATAAGCTCACACAAACACATACATACTGACACACATATATAAATGTGTGTGTACCTATGTGTATCCATGTATGTATGTGAATGTGTGTGTGTACGTCGTCTCCGTACCCCGTTCTTTATGAATGAGTTTGCGTCCGTAGTCCCTTAGTCAGCACTCCCTACTCTATAATCGCCTCCAGTGTTTTATTTGACATTTCCCTCCAAACTGCCTCCGACTTTATTTCCCCTCTTCATTTTTCCCCCTTTCATCGTCTTTGTTTCCATTTCATTGTTTTTCTCTCTCTCTTGCATTCCGTTTCCCCTCACTCATCACATCAGGTCTCGCGCGAGTCCATTGGCGGGAGAATTGAGCGCGCCATTTTCTGCGTAATTTCTCTGGTGTTTCGCAAATGAAACAGCAAGATAGGAGAGCAAATGTAGATTATCCTCTCTGGGATAATTATGTTGCCGAATATAAGTTGGAACAAAGCATAGATTTGAAAATATTCCAAAAATCTTTGGAGAAAAGGCAAACACGTGAAAGGAACCATCCGAAACGCGTTTATTCCGGACCGGCGGACAGTTGCACGTCTCTGATTGGCTGATTAGGAATCCATTGGTAGCCAATCACAACGCCCCGTTTTGGGATGCCGCGTTCCCTCCACGTAACTTTCACGTGGGGAGAAAGTTTAGCTTCAGGATTGCAAGACGGAATTAGCTATTTCTCTCAATATAAGGTCTTAAGATGTAATAGAGTGGCTGGTTTGTCCTAGGAAGAAGGCAAATGATAAGGAATGAGTGGTATAAAGGAAAGAAAAGGGGAAAAAAGTATCTTGCCTTAGAATGCAGGTTAGTTATAAAGAACATATTTTCAAGTCTTTCATAGTGTATTTTGTTTTTGCTATTGGCATCCACGTGTATTTTTTTTAGAGAGACAGAAAGATTGAGAGAGAGAGAGAGAGAGAGAGAGAGAGAGAGAGAGAGAGAGAGAGAGAGAGAGAGAGAGAGAGAGAGAGAGAGAGAGAGAGAGAGAGAGAGAGAGAGAGAGAGAGAGAGAGAGAGAGAGAGAGAAAGAAAGAGAGAGAGAAAGATAAAAGAGAGAGAGAGAGAGGGACACACAAATGCATGCCTCACACACACACACACACACACACACACACACACACACACACACACACACACACACACACACACACACACACACACACACACACACACACACACACACACACACACACACACACACACACACACACACACACACACACACACACACACACACACACACACACACACACACACACACACACACACACACACACACACACCCTATTGGAACTAACAAGCCATGCTTCAGGCGCATCGTCCTTCCCGCAGCTGTGTAGAATGCAGAAGAGTTTTGCTATTTATATCTTTTTATTCATAATTTATATTTTCATCTTTATTTTTCATCTTATCAGATCGTTATCCTTCGAATTTCGTTATTATTCTGGTCATCATTATTTCTACGTTCCTTATATAAATTCTCCATCTTTTGTCATGCCTATTTCCATATTTTCTTTCTGCCCTTCTCTTTCTCTTTCTATTTTCGGCAGAGGAGGAAAATGGAAGTTGGAAAATGGCGGGAGATTCATGCGCTTGTCCTACCTGTTCGCTGAATATTCGATGGAAATTAGTATCAGAATTTCGTTCATTGAAGTAATTAGATTTATTCAGTCTTGTTCTGATGCATATAGACAGACAAATACACGCACACATAGATACAGATGCATACACAGACACATACCTACATGTACATACACGCACACACACACCTACACAGAAATGCACACACACACACACACACACACACACACACACACACACACACACACACACACACACACACACACACACACACACACACACACACACGCACACACACACAGACCAGAAAAAAACGCTACACACACTCACGCATACCTACTTATACACGTTCGCATTCTTTAAGAATCCTTTTATGAGAAGCGAAAAGAGTCTTCTTCTTCTTTTTCTCTTTGGTACTCCTCTTCTTTGAACTTATTCTCTTCTTCTTCTTCTTCTTCTCTCTTTCCTCCTCCTGCTCCTCCTCCTACAACTCTTCTTTCTATTCCACCTCCTCTTGCTCTTCCCCCTTGTCTTCTTCTCCATCTCCTCTTGCTCTTCCCCCTTCTCTCCTTCTCCATCTCCTCTTGCTCTTCCCCCTTCTCTCCTTCTCCATCTCCTCTTCCTTCCTCCTACTCCACCTCTTCTTCCTTCTCCTCTTTCTCCGTCTTCATACTGTCTTCCTTCTTCCTCCGCCTACTCTCCCTCTTCCTACTCCCCTCTTCCTCCTCCCTCCAACTACTTTCACTCCTCCTACTCCTCTCCTCGTCCTCCTCCTTACTCCCCAACTATTCCACTTCCTGCTCCTCCTCTTCCTTCTTCCTCTTCCCTCTTTCTCTCCTCGTTTTTTCTACCATACATTTACTAGTGATAATTACATATACTATCCAAGAAGTTGGGGGTGGTGCTAAGGATAGGGGTTGGGGATAGAGGGGGTGGGGGCGTATTCGAATTCTCCCCATCCCCAAGTCCTCCGACTATCCATAGGGTCTTAGGGAAGCGTCCAAAAGCCCTTTGAACTCTCCCCCCCCCTTACTCCCCCCATTCCTCCTACCTCCTTATGATTTCCTGCTTCCACCCCACTCCCACTTCCACTCTGTCCCGCATCCACTCCCCTTGCTCTTTCCACCCTCTCCCTCCCTTCCCCCTTTCTCTCTCTCTCTCCTTCTCCCCCCTCTCTCTCTCTCTCTCTCTCTCTTTTTTACCTCTCTGTTTTAAAACCATCCCCCCTTTCTCTCTCTCTCTCTCTCTCTCTCTCTCTCTCTCTCTCTCTCTCTCTCTCTCTCTCTCTCTCTCTCTCTCTCTCTCTCTCTCTCTCTCTCTCTCTCTCTCTCTCTCTCTCTCTCTCTCTCTCTCTCTCTCTCTCTCTCTCTCTCGCTCTCGCTCTCGCTCTCGCTCTCTCTTTGTCTTTCTGGTGACTCGCTACACCTTCGATTGACTTTCTGTTGTTGATATTTCGTATTTTCGGAATAGGCCCGAGAGAAATCGAAACTGTGGCACTCAAGTGGGTCTCTAAACTGGCACTTATGAGGTCTGGCATTGTGGTGTCTTGGAGGGGAAGGGGGGCACGGGGATAAGGGGGGATGGGAGAAAGAGAGATAGTGAAGGGGGAAGAAGGGAGAGGAAGGGAGGAGGATAAGGGAAGGGGGAATGAGAAGCATGGGGTAAGGAAAAGAGATAGATAGAGTGGAAGTAGAAGAAGGGAGGGAGACAGTAGGGGAGAGGGGGATGGGAGGAAGAGAGAGAATGAAGGGGGAAGAAGGGAGAGGAAGGGAGGAGTATAAGGGAAGGGGGAATGAGAAGCATGGGGTAAGGAAAAGAGAGAGATAGAGTGGAAGTAGAAGAAGGGAGGGAGACAGTAGGGGAGAGGGGGATGGGAGGAAGAAGGGGGAAGAAGGGAGAGGATAGGGGGTAGGAGGATAAAGGGAGAGGGGGAGAAGGAGAAAATGGAAGTAAGAAGAGAAAGAGAAGGAGAGAGAGGGGTTGGGAGGAAGGGGGTAAAAGAGGGGGAGGAAGAGAAATGTGAAGAGAAAGAACATAGGGTGGGAGAAGAAAGAAAAAAGAGGAGGAGGGTGAGAGAGGAATAGAAGGAGCAGGGGAAGGGGAAAAGGGCAGAGGGGGACAAAGGAGGGAGTGAGGGAAATAGTCAGAAGCTTGAGGGGAACGGAGAGAGAAAGGAAAGAAAAATAAAAGAGTGGGGAGAGGGACGAGAGAGAGAGGAAGGTGGGGGAAGGAAGGGGAGAAGGGAATTAGAAGAGGGACAAGAGAAAGGCGAAAGGAAAGAGAAACGAGCGAATAAAAGACTTAAACACAGAAAGGGACAAGAGGAATGAAAACGAAAATAAAGAATAAGAAGAAAATGGAAAGAACTAGGATAAAGAATGAAGGAGAAGACAACATGAAACGAATAAAAGAACATGAGAAATAGAAAAAAAGAGCTAAAGACTCGAATATAAGAATGAGAGACTCAAAGAGGAAGAACAACAAAGACTATGGAACCTCAGAATTGCATATTTCCGTTCGCATATTGCATCTACGCTCCCTGCTTGTTGCACCGTAAACATATATTCGGCTCATAATGTTCGAGGCTGCAATAGAACCGGCATTTATGGTAACAATGGGTCTCGCTGACTATAATAGCTTCGATGCTACCAATGGAAATCGTTGTAATGATATTGTTAATGTAGTTAGCAATCACCAGACGTAATAATGACATTCAACAGTAGCCAATTGC
>BOPN01000425.1:428135-430635 GCA_017312705.2 Penaeus japonicus | reverse complement strand
TCTTTTTCTCTTTCGTTTTCTTTTTTTTCTTTTCTTTCTCTCTCTTCCTCTTATATATTTTTTTCTTTTCTTTCGTCTTTTTTCTCTTCTTTTCTCTCCCACTTTCTTTCGTTTATCTTTGTCTCCCTTTGTTCTCTTCTTTTTTCTCTTTTCTCTACAACCTTCTCCTCCTACTTTTTACTTCTTCCATGATTCCATCTCTCCATTTTCCACTGTTCTTTCTTTTTCTCTCTGCTCGTCCTTTTCCGATCCCCCTCCCCCCTTCTCTTGCCCCTCCCTCTTTTTATATCTTTCTCCTCTTCCATCCCCTTTTTCTTCTCGTCTGCCCTTCACCCTTTTCTCTCCCTTCGTCATTTATCTCCCATCTATCTTATGTGGTTCTTTTTGAGTTGATAGAATGAGGGACACAAGGGCACAAGAAAAAGAGAGGGGAGTAGAAGAAGGAAGAAAGAAGAAGAGAAGGGAGAAGGAATAATAAAAAAAAGAGCAGAGAGAGAGGGAAATGGAATGGGGGAATAGAAGTGAAGGGAGAGATATAAAAAAAAGAAAAGAAAAAATAAATAGCAGGAGGAGAGGAAAGAAAACAGAGAGGGACATAAAAGTAAAAAAGGAAAAGCAAGTAAAGAAGAGTAAGAAAGTTAAAAGAGGGGAAACTATTTTGATGGTGTATCCTATTTTTTACCCCCTCCTAAGGCGACGTGTGTATTAGTAAATCAAATTTTCTTGCCAGGAGGACGAAGTGAAAAATAGAATTATAGAAAGAGGTGGATAAACAAGGGGGAAAGATGGAAGAGAATAAGGAAAAGGAGAAGAAGAGGGGGAAAGTAAATGGAATAACAGGAGGAGAAAGATAAACAAGGGGGGGAAGAAAGACGAGAGAGAAAGTAACAAGAGAAGAAGAGGGGAGAATAAATGGAATAAGAGAAGGTGAATGATGAACAAGGGAAACAAAAAGAGGAGAAGAAAGGGAAGAAAGTAAATGCTGAGATATAGAAAAAAAAAATATGGAGAAATAAAAAAAAGAGAAAGAGAAAGGGAGAAGGAAAAAAAGAAAAAAACAAAAACAAACAAACAAGATGAAACAAATAAAACAGGGAAAGCAAAGACAGTAAAACAAACGAGAAAAGTAGGAGATGGAAAACACGTAATAACAGAAGAGGAGAGATAAAGACAATGAAATAACTGGGTGTTGGGTGGAAGGGGGCGTGTTTCCATATTAGGTAAACAAAAGGACATATTTATTAAGATGGGAAGGTGGTGCACATCGCCTATGGAGCTCGTAAAAGGCAAAACAGACCAAGTAAATGTGCTTAGTTCGTGCGTTACGGAGGGAGTACAGTGCCGTAATTATTGGAAAAAGAGGGGGGGGGGGCGGTGGTGTTGCATCAGATGGTGCAAAGAGGTGTTGAGAGTGTGTTGAAAAGGTGTTGAGATGAATCTAAGTGTGAATGAGGTTGTGAGCTTGGTGTGAGGGCGTATGTTGGTATGTTGAGGTGTTTCAGCAATGGGTTGGTGATTTAGGTTGAGTTAGGGAGTTAGTGAGATTAAACTGGTAAATTCTGGAGGAGTTGAGTTGGTGAATTGATGAGTAGCCTCAGAGTAAGAAAAGTAAGTAAGAAAGGCTATCGGAAGTTGGTAGCCCTTCTCCCAACCTTTTTCTCTCTCGTCCCACTTCCTCTTCATAACTTCTTTGTATCCCCAATTCGCTTTTATCATCTTTCACTCCTTCAAAACTTCACCAAATATGTGCCACTTTTTTCGGTTACTTTTCTCTCCATTTTCTTTCTATTTCTTTTTTTTCTGCTTCGAATCTTTCTTTTCTTCTTTTTCCCCCTCCCTGGCATCCCTCTCCTCATCTTCTCTACCCTTCCCTCTCCCCTTATGAGGCATATAGAGATTGCGTGAGAGAAAGAGAGAGAAAGGGAAGGGGGAGGGCAGACAGATAAAAAAATAGTTAGATATATAGATAGATAAATTAATAGATAGACACATAGATATAGTGCGAGAGACATGCAGATAGACAGACAGAGAGGGGGCGGAAATAGAGATAGATGGAGTAAAAGAATGAGAAATAGTCTCAACCCAGAGATTGAGAGAGAGAGAGAGAGAGAGAGAGAGAAAGAAAGAAAGAGAGAGAGAGAGAAAGAAAGAAAGAGAGAGAGAGAGATTAAAAGAGAAAAAACAGAGAGAGAGAGATAGAGAAAGAAAAATAAAGAGAAAAACAATTAAAGAAAGAAAGAAAGAAAAAGCGAAAAAGACCTTAACCGCCCTTCAAGACAATGAACGCCCGCAGACAAAGCGTCCCAACGCCAATGAACGCAAATGGGCGCCGCGTGATATGGGCGGCCACGAAAAGAGCAAGTTCTAAGACAAACAGACTCGGGGATGAGACAGCAGCCGAGGCAGAGGCTTCTAGGCGTGACCTATCGCTCCTGTTATCTTGTTCTCTTCTCGTTTTCGCTTTTTTTATTGTTTTTTTTTCTCTCTCTCTCTTGGGTTA
>BOPN01000425.1:400635-403135 GCA_017312705.2 Penaeus japonicus | reverse complement strand
CTCATTCTCTCCTCCTCCCTCCCTTACCCTCCATCTCTAACCCTTCCATTCCCTCCCCTTCTCTATCTCATTCCCTCACCTTTCAATTCCCCGTCCCTCATTTCCTACCCTTTCTCTAACCCATCCCTTCCCCTCTTCCATCCCCCATCCCTCATCCCTCCCCCTCTCTCTCTCTCAGCCTCCGCCCTTTTCACCCTTTTCTATCTCATTCCCTCACTCATCCATTCCCCATCCCTCATTCCCTACCCTTTCTATAACCCATTCCCTTCCCCTCTCCCATTCCCCATCCCCCTCCCCCCCCCCTTTTCAGCCTCCTCCACAGCAGAACACAGCTGAGCCTGGCAGCTAGAACAGCCTCGTAAAGGCTGTTATTGTGAGCATTAGGCTCGATAATAACATCCGAGCAGGGAAGATAACATTGGTTTGCGTGAGACAGGGGATTGAATTTAAGTCATTTTAGATTGGAGGGGGTGTCACGAACCTTTTTTTTTTTTTTTTTTTTTTTTTTTTTTTTTTTTTTTTTTTTTTTTTTTTTTTTTTTTTTTTTTTTTTGACTCGAGGGAAAAGGTTGTGTTTTTTCTTTCTTTCTTTCTTTCTTTCTTTCTTTCTTTTTCTTTGAATTGTGTTTTGGAGTCTCGGTCTTTGGTTTTTGTCTGTCTTCCTCTCTCCGTGTTTTTTTCTTCTTGTTCTATTGTTATCATCATTGTCATTAGAATCATCCTTATTGTTATCATCATTGTTGTTGTTATCATTGTCATCATTATCATCATTACTTTAATTATTAGTAGTAGTATCGTAATTATTATTACTATTATTACTGATATCATGCTTATTGCTCATTATTACCATTATCATTATCATCCCTATTGTCATAATTATCATTGTTACTATTACCTTTATCATCATTATTATCATTATTATCATCATTACAACTATCATTATCATATTCATTATTATAGTTATCCTTATTATTGTTATCACCATCATTATTATCATTATGACTATTATTGTCACCATTGTCAATATAATTTTCCTTTTTGTTATCATAATGACGTTATTAGTATCATAATCATCATTATCATTATTGTTATCATTGTCATCTTTTTATCATTGTTATTGTTACTATAATTGTTATTATCATCATTATTATCATTATCATTACCATTGTGATCATTACCATTTTATTATTACTATCTTTCATTTCATTACTATTATCATTTTCATCGTCGTTATTACTATGATCATTAATTATGATTAAAATCACTATCATTATTGTCGACATCATTATCATTATCATTATTATTACTGTTATTGATTGCATTATTATTAATATCATTATCATTATTAGTGACGTCACGTTGAAGCTATTAGTGACGTCACAATCAAGGCATTGGTGACGTCACGTTGAAGCCATTAGTGACGTCACAATCAAGCCATTAGTGACGTCACTATCAAAGCATTAGTGACGTCACAATCAAGGCATTAGTGACGTCACGTTGAAGTCATTAGTGACGTCACAATCAAGGCATTAGTGACGTCACGTTGAAGCCATTAGTGACGTCACAATCAAGGCATTAGTGACGTCACAATCAAGGCATTAGTGACGTTACGTTGAAGCCATTAGTGACGTCACACTCAAGGCATTAGTGACGTCCCAATCAAGTCATTAATGACGTCACAATCAAGGCATTAGTGACGTCACGTTGAAGCCATTAGTGACGTCACGTTGAAGCCATTAGTGACGTCAAAATCAAGGCATTAGTTACGTCACACTCAAGGCATTAGTTACGTCACACTCAAGGCATTAGTGACGTCCCAATCACGTCATTAATGACGTCACAATCAAGGCATTAGTGACGTCACGTTGAAGCCATTAGTGACGTCACACTCAAGGTATTAGTGACGTCACGATGAAGTCATTATGGTATATTGCGTTTCGTCCATCCAGTAGCATTGACATCATTACATCTCTAATGCTTATTACGAAGATATGACAACGAATTTACGTCCCAATGGGTGGTATTTGTGTTGTAATTATCCGTAATGAGTAATTACAACTGATGACAAAAAAGGAGGAGAGACAATTTATTTGATTAAAAGAATTGGAAGAGGGGTAATGGTGATGATGATGGTGGTGGTGAGATGATGATGATGTGATGATGATGGTGGTGGTGGTGGTGAGAATGGTGGTGATGATGGTTTAGATGATGGTAGTAGTGAGGATGATCTTGATGATGGTGATGATGATGGTGATGTGATGATGAGGGTGGTGGTGAGATGATAATGATGATGGTGATGGTGGTTAGATGTTGGTGGTTGTAAGAATGATGATGATTGTGGTGGTGAGAATGGTGATGATGATAATGATACTGATAATTATCATAATGTTCATTGTTATTGGTATTATTTTCATCATTACCATCATTATTACTGCTTATTAATCAAAATAATTATCAGAATCATCATTATTCTCATCATCATTATCATTACCATTATTATT
>BOPN01000425.1:368135-370635 GCA_017312705.2 Penaeus japonicus | reverse complement strand
TACCTCCCCCCCTCCCCTACCTACCTACCCCATTACCAACAGTCCGCATTTTCCCATCTTCCTGTGTGTGTGTGTGTTTTTTTTTTCAAGATATTTTTGTTGTTGTTGTTTTGTTTTACGTGTGTTTGTTTGTAATAGTATTTCGTAAGCAGTGGAAAATAAACAAACAAAACTAAATTCCGAAAGAGAGAGAGAGAGAGAGAAGGGGAAGAAGAGAGAGGGAGGGAGGGGGAGAGAGAGAGAGAGAGAGAGAGAGAGAGAGAGAGAGAGAGAGAGAGAGAGAGAGAGAGAGAGAGAGAGAGAGAGAGAGAGAGAAAAGGGGAGAGAGAGAGAAAGATAAAATAAAAAGAGAAAAAAAAAGAAAAAACAAACAGAGAGAAATAGAGAAACCAACAGAGATAAACCGACAGCAACAGAGTAACAGAAACTAACTCAGACGGAGCCAGAACAGTCGGCCTCCTTCTCGCCACCGCCTTATCACTCAGTGTCAGGCGGGACGGCACCTCACCCCAGCACCTCATTTCAGCTGATGACCTTCTTCTCCAACGATGAACTCTTCCTCTTCTTCCTCCTCCTCCTCCTTTTCCTCCTCCTTTTCCTCCCCTTCTCCTCTTTCTCCTCCTCCTCTCTTTCCTCCCTTTCTCTTCTTTCTCCTTTCCTCCCCTTCTCCTCTTTCTCCTCCTCCTTTTCCTCCCCTTCTCCTCTATCTCCTCCTTCTCTCTTTCCTCCCCTTCTCCTCTTCCTCCCCTTCTCTTATTCCTCCTCCTCGCCTTCTTCTTCTTCTTTTTTCTTCTTCTTCTCCTTCTCTTGCTTCTCCTCCTCCTCCTCTTCCTCATCCTCCTCCTCTTCTTCTCCTTCTTCTTCTTCTTCTTCTCCTCTTCCTCCTCCTTTTGTTACTCTTCCTTCTCTTCCTCCCCCTCCTCTTCCTCTTCTTCCTTCTCCTTCTTTCCTTCTTTCGTTTCATTCCATCTATATGCTTTCCCCTCTTATGGAAATGATGATGATGACAATGATGATGATGATAATGATTATGATGATGATGGTGAGGATGACGATGATATTGATGATGATAATTACACTCATAGTAATGGCAATGATGATAATGATGGTAATAAACATGATGATAATGATAATACTAACAACAAGAACAATGATAATAATATCAATAACAATCATAATGATAATAATGATAATGTAAGTACCAGTAACAATGATAATGATAATGTTTACAATAGCAATGATAATAGTAATAATGCTAATAATCATAATAACAATGATACTGATAATGATCGCGATAACAATAATAGTAATGATAATAAGGATAATGATAATGATAAAGATAATTATGATAATGATGATTTTCCTCTTACCACTTTCCATCCTCTCCTTCCTCCATCCATTTACCTTCTCCTTTTCCCTCTCTCCTATTCCATCCCGTCTTCCCCTCTTCCACCTATCTTCCCCTCTCCCTCCCCTTCTATTTGCCCCTTCTCCTTTCCTCCTTTCCTATCCCTTCCCACTTTGTGTCTGTCCCCTATACTGCCCCTATTCCTTGTACAACAATTCTTTTCCTTGTTTTAGTACATGTTTTGTTTGCTTTTCTGTTTCTCGTCTTTTTCCTTTCTCCGGAGTATTATTTTTTGCATTATTATTTTTTTTTTTTTTTTTTTTTTTTTGCCTTTTAATGTCTTTTTGGAAGTGACTTTTTCTATTTCTCTCTCAATTGTTTGCTTATCCTTTTTTCTCTTTATATCGTTTTCTCTATTTATATCTATTTCTCGCATCGTCTCTCTCTCTCTCTCTCTCTCTCTCTCTCTCTCTCTCTCTCTCTCTCTCTCTCTCTCTCTCTCTCTCTCTCTCTCTCTCTCTCTCTCTCTCTCTCTCTCTCTCTCTCTCTCTCTCTCTCTCTCTCTCTCTCCCCCTCTCTCTCTCTCTCTCTCTCTTCCCCCCCCTCTCTCTCTCTCTCTCTCTCTCTCTCTCTCTCTCTCTCTCTCTCTCTCTCTCTCTCTCTCTCTCTCTCTCTCTCTCTCTCTCTCTCTCTCTCTCTCTCTCTCTCTCTCTCTCTCTCTCTCTCTCTCTCTCTCTCTCTCCCCCCTCTCTCTTCTCTCTCTCTCTCTCTCTCTCTCTCTCTCTCTCTCTCTCTCTCTCTCTCTCTCTCTCTCCCCCCCCCCCTCTCTCTCTCTTCTTGGTAAATGCATCAACCACACAGCATTCGCACTCATCCCTACCAAGACGTCAACAGATGTTACATAACAGGCTAATCCTCCGAAGATCCCTCTAAGGATGAATGGTAAACAGGAGTACATAGGGTGGACGGCATGAGGACGACCTCTTTGTGTATGCTCTCTTGTGTAGATCCACGCTTTGATGCTCGAGAGTGACGTAGGCCTTGGGTGGATCTGTGTGGATTTATCGAGGATGCCCTTTTGATATTTTGATAGCGATGGACTTTTTTTTTTTTTTTTAGCACTCTGTTCTCTTGTCTCTGTGTTTTTTTGTC
>BOPN01000425.1:358135-360635 GCA_017312705.2 Penaeus japonicus | reverse complement strand
GGTCGTTTCCAATATCGTCGGTGTGTGATGGATTTTTGCATTTACTTAATTTGGAAAAAAGAAGAGGATTAAAGATTAGATGGAGGGGAAAATACACGATAAATAGAGCACGGAATGAGATGAAACTCATTAGGATGTCGCGCCAACACACACACACACAAAATCATATTTAAAGAATTATATATTAGAAAATGATAGATAGAATAAACTAACTAAACAGACCGATAAGGTAATATATCGAACCAATAAAATTAATCCTAAAAGTTGATAAAAATGAAAATGAAAGAGAGAAGCCTAGTGATATATATTGGAATACTTATTACATTTTTGACTTTAGCGTCAATATTTACCTTGCGTCGCTCTCCTACGCCCCGGTTAGCCGTCCACACACCTGCGTAGTGTGGGCGCGTGGTGGGGGCTGGGGGTGTGGGGGGTATGGGAGAGTTGTATAAAGGGCGGGGGGTGTATGCAAGAGAGGAATATTTGTGGGAAAAAGGGTGTTTTTGTGTATACCTCTGGGTCGGTGTGGGGGTGTTTGTGGGAGAAAGGAGGGGGTCATTATATGTGGAGTGGAGGAGGAGGAGGAGGAGGAAAGAAGAAAACAAAACACTGAATAAAAAAAAATAAACAAATTATAAAGATGATAATGATAAGAGAAAACTATGAAACAAAGACATGTAGATGGCGAAATACAACAAAAAACGATAAATAAATATATAGCTAAAGAGAGAGAGAGAGAGAGAGAGAGAGAGAGAGAAAGAGAGAGAGAGATAAAAGAAAGAGAAAAATAGAAACAGAAAGAGAGAAAAAAAGAAAAAGAAGAAACTAACGAAATAACGACCAAGAAGAAATAGTGAAATTAAATGCATTAATGACAACACAAACACGGGAAATGAAGCTCGCAGTTGCCGATGCATCTCAAGGGAGCGAGTGCAGCTGAATCAGTAGAAATTCAATGCTGGGATATCGGCGTAATGACACAGCTCCGTAAAGCCCCCGAGAGACTGAAAGATTCTAGGAGTTGTTAGCTGATGTTAGTGATTGTCGAGTTGGTTTTTAATTTTCTTTTTATTTGTATTATTTTTTTTTAACCGTTTTTAGCTTTTTAGGGGGTTGGAGGGGGTGGTGGGTTGAGGGGGAGCGTTTTCAGGGGGAAGGATGGGGGCAGGGGGAAGGATGGGGGTAGGGGGGAAGAATGGGAGGTATGGTTTTATTTGATTCTGTAAATAGGGGTTCGTTCTCTCATTCTGTCTCTCTCTCTCTCTCTCTCTCTCTCTCTCTCTCTCTCTCTCTCTCTCTCTCTCTCTCTCTCTCTCTCTCTCTCTCTCTCTCTCTCTCTCTCTCTCTCTCTCTCTCTCTCTCTCTCTCTCTCTCTCTCTGTCTCTCTGTCTCTCTCTCTCTCTCTCTCTCTCTCTCTCTCTCTCTCTCTCTCTCTCTCTCTCTCTCTCTCTCTCTCTCTCTCTCCCTCTCTCTCTGTCTGTCTGTCTCTCTCTCTCTCTCTCTCTCTCTCTCTATCTATCTATCTATCTCTCTCTATCTCTCTCTCTCTCTCTCTCTCTCTCTCTCTCTCTCTCTCTCTCTTTCTCTCTCTCTCTCTCTCTCTCTCTCTCTCTCTCTCTCTCTCTCTCTCTCTCTCTCTCTCTCTCTCTCTCTCTCTCTCTCTCTCTCTCTCTCTCTCTCTCTCTCTCTCTCTCTCTCTCTCTCTCTTACACACAGACGATAAGTCGTAGGCGTGTGTTTTCATCTATATCTATATTTATACCTTTTCATAATAAAAACAAGTAAAATATACATTATGATAATAAACAAGTAAAATGAAAAAAATAGTAACAACAACATATGTAAAAGCAATATAACAAAACCAATACCAGGCCAAAACCAAGAGAACAAAAGCAATACTTGTCGTTTCCCTAGTAATTGTGACGTGATATTAGTCTACGGGACCGTATAGCCACGTTTCACTACCTCCCTCCATGCCTCCCTCCCCCCACAATTTCCGCAGTCGCGTAAAACTGCTGATATGAGACCGTAACTGACACAAAAACTTTGTAATAACCTGCCCTGACTCCGAAATGATAGGCGCTATTTTTAGAAACATTTTGAGAAAGTATGGTAAGGTTGATAATTTCACCACAAATGCTTTTAATTAATCTTTCTATAATAGGTTTAGATTTTGAATAATGCGTACGCGTTGTGCTACAAGTTTAATTTTAGAAGATTAATTAATAAAGGGTTTAATCTGTTTGACAGAGCATTAAGCTATTTCGTTGTTTTATAACTCAGCAAAATGACAGCCTGGAAATGATATACTATTATCAATTCATATCACAACTTGAAAAAAAAACAACGAAAATCGACTCTTATACAGCACAACATCGACAGTCTACCTCCACTCCCCCATTCCACCCCTTCCCCCCTTCACCTACCCCCCTCCCCTCTCTCTCACCCTCACACCCCTCACTCCAACACTCCGACCCTCGCCGAAAAACGTAACACACAA
>BOPN01000425.1:305635-335635 GCA_017312705.2 Penaeus japonicus | reverse complement strand
GAGAGAGGATAAAAGGGGCCAAAAGAGAGAGGGGAGCAGGGGAGGATAGGAGCCAAAGAGAGGGGAGATAGGGATGAGGGGGGAGAGAGGGATGAGGGAGAGAGGGATGAGGGAAGTGAGGGGAATGAGGTGATAAAAGAAAGGAAGATTTAACGAGATGAGGGGAAAGAGGCTTAAAGCAAGACAAGGGAGGGGAAGAGAGGGAAATGAGAGGAGCAAAAGAAGGGAGAAAGAGAAGGAAATGAGAGGAGCTAAAGAAGGGAGAAAGAGAAGGAAATGAGAGGAGCCAAAGAAGGGAAAGAGGGGAATGAGAGGAGCCAAAGAAGGGAAAGAGGGGAATGAGAGGAGCCAAAGAAGGGAGAAAGAGAAGGAAATGAGAGGAGCCAAAGAAGGGAAAGAGGGGAATGAGAGGAGCCAAAGAAGGGAAAGAGGGGAATGAGTGGAGCCAAAGAAGGGAGAAAGAGAAGGAAATGAGAGGAGCCAAACAAGGGAGAGAGAGAGGGAAATGAGAGGAGCCAAAGAAGGGAGAAAGAGAAGGAAATGAGAGGAGCCAATGAAGGGAAAGAGGGGAATGAGAAGAGCCAAAGAAGGATTGAGAGAGAGATGAAGGATGAGGGGAGAGAGGGGGATGAGGGTAGCCATAGGAGGGGAAGATAGGGATAGGTGAAGTAGGCATGACAGTCAGCCAGCATTATCGCGTGGCCGAAACGGGCTCGCAGTATAATCACATTATAGATTAATTCTGTAAAGGGACGAGACGAACCCACGTTTCGTCGAGAAAGGAGGAAGGACGGAAGAGGAAGAGGAGGAAGAGAAGGAGGAGAAGGATATAAGAGGCAGAGGGCGAGGAAAAGGAGGAGGAGGAGGAAGAAGAAGAAGAAGAGGAACCCCCCCTTCTCTCCACACACACACACACTCCCTCCACTCCCTCCCCCCCATCCCATCCCCCCTCCCTCTAACCCTCCCTCCACACACACACACAATAACACAAGCCTGTTATCCTTTATTATCAACATTCACGCGGGTCCAAACTAATTGAATTTCTGGCCCTTAGACCTGGCTCGTGGGAGGATATCCCATGGCCTTACCTTCGCTCGCAACCGCTCAAGGTGATGTCTCTCCATCTCCAAACCCTCCTTTCCCCCTTTCGCCTTTTCCCCTCTTTCCCTTGCTCTCTTCCCTGTTCTCTTTCTCTCTCTCTTTCAATCTCTCTCTCTCTCTCTCTCTCTCTCTCTCTCTTTCTCTTTCTTTCTCTCTCTCTCTCTCTCTCTCTCTCTCTCTCTCTCTCTCTCTCTCTCTCTCTCTCTCTCTCTCTCTCTCTCTCTCTCTCTCTCTCTCTCTCTCTCTCTCTCTCTCTCTCTCTCTCTCTCTCTCTCTCATTCTTTATCTCATTCCATCTCCCCTCCAACCCCCTACCTGACCCCCACCCCTTCCCCTTTCCACTTCCGTCTTCCCATCTTCCCCATTCTTCCCCTCTCCCCCTACCCCCACCCCCGGAACTCCTTGCCCGACCTTGTGCAACATAGCCAAGGATGCACTAATTGCAACAGGACGGGTGGTTATAAGGGAAAGGGGAGGGAGGAAGCGGTATGATCACCCCCCCCCCTTTTCTTGCACCTTGACAGACACGTAGGAGGAGAGGAAAGGGGAGGGGAGGGGAAGGAGGGGGGGAGAGGGTGGGGGGAAGGGAATGGGCTGTCCGTGGTTATGAATATGGGAGGAGGGGGAGGAAGGAGAGATGGAAGAGAATGGAGGAAGAGGAAGAGGGGAGGGTTAGGGTAAGCATAACTGTCTGGTTTTTTTTTTTGGCTTTCTCTCTTCTTCGCGTGTTGTCTTGCTTTTAGTTGCTTTCCCTATTTCTATATTTTGCTTTCTTTCTCTCTATATTTCTTTTATTTTTTTATTGATATTTTTTCGTATATCAATTCTTCTCGTTCTACTTATGTTCCGCTTCCCTCCTTCTCTTCGTTCTTATTGTTCTATCATTTCCTTTCCTTTTCTTCCCCTTCATCATCTTCTTCTTCTCTCTTCCCCCTATTCCCTTCACTTCTTCCTATTCTTCTCTCGTCCTTCTATTCTCAGCCCTTCTTCCTATTCCCCTCATTCCCTTCATCTCCACCTTCATCGACCTCTTCCTTCCCCCTTCCTTCACTTTCTTTATCTCTCTCCTTCCCTAAATTTAACTGACATTAAAGATGGTTTTTGTCGGTTCAATGTTGTAAAGTTCATGTCAATCAAGAGAGGGGTTTGAATCACTTCAGATTGTCATGTCCTTATGTTGTTTACGCCTATTTCCTTTTCATCTCATTCTCCCTCATCTTCTTTTCCTTTTTTTTTTTTTTTCTCCCTCTTCGTCTCTTCTTTTTCTCTCTTTCTCCCTCTTCTTCTCATCCCTTTCTTTATCTTACTTGCTTCCTCTTTCCTCCTTCCCTTTCTCTTTCTTACTTACTCCCTCTTTCCCTCTTCCCTTTCTCTTTCTCTCTATCTCCCTCTTCTTTTCGTTTCTTTCTCTTCCTTTCTATATCCCTCCCTTCCCCTCCCCTTCCCCTCCCATTCTCTTCCTTTCTATTTCCCTCCCTTTCCCTCTCTTTCCTTCCTCTTCCCTCCCCTTCTTTCCCCTTCATCCTTTCCCCTCTCCACCACGTCAAAAAAAAAAAGAAAAGAAAAAAGAAATAATCCCATACGTCGCTCCAGCCTCTCCACCCCTTCGCTCAAAATGGAGACGTGTGTACGTTTAAAAGCACAGAGACTCGGACAAGCACAGTTTGCATTTCATTAAGGCACTGAGGACGGTGCAGGAGTTGGCTTATGGGTGATGGGAGGGGAGGTGGTTGGGTATGGAGGGGGGATAGGGAGGGGAGAGGGTGGAGAAGGAAGGAGGAAGAAGGATAGGGAAAAAAGGAGGGTGTGGGAAAGGAAGTAAGGGAGAGAGGGAGAGGGATGAGGAAGAGAAGGGCGTTGGGATGGAAGGGCAGGGGGAAGGATGATAAAAAGGAGGGAGTGGGGAAGAGAGGGAGGGAGGGAAAAGGGTGGTGAAGGAGGGAGGAAGAAGGGTGTGGGGAAGGATATGAGGGAGAAGGATGAGAAGATGAAGGGTGTGAGCATGGGAGGGAGGGAAAGGTGCGGGGAGGAAAGGGAGAGGAAGGGTGCGGAGAGAGAAAAACAGTGGGGGAGGAAGGAAGGGGAAGGGGTGTGGAGGAGAGTGGATGGGTGTGAGGAGAGAAGGAGGGAGAAGGGAGATGGTGGAAGCGAGGGACGAGTTCAGAGGGTGGGCGGGGAATAGACAGAGAGAGCAAAAAATGGAAAGGTAGGGCGGGAATGCGAGGAGACGAGGTAGAGAAAAATGAGGGTGAGAGAGGGATGAAGATGAGAGATAGAGGAACATGGAGGGAAGGAATAAGGAGAGGAGGTGAGGAGGGATAGATAGACATACAGGAAGAAGAGAGGAAGAGAAGAGGGGGGAGAGGGGAGGGGTGAAGAAAGGGAGGAAGGGAGAGTATCACCACAGGACAGACTGAACAGCCAGTCCCTCCGCTTCAGAATTCTTATTTTCATTTTTCATTTCAGATATCATTGTTTTCACTGTTATTATCTCATTGACAATTTGTCTATATATTTCTATTTTCTAACGATATTTGTACCACAATTTTATTTCATGCCATGAATAGATTTACCCATAAGCTTCTTATATTGAACATGATATTCTCTTTGATATTAATGATAACTGAATAGTATTAAAAATGAATATACCTGTTATTTAGAATTTTTAGTATCGAACGACCTGCAATATCAAATTTCCAGGACTGTGCAACTAGAAAAGAAAATATATCAATTATTCATATGCTCATATTTTATCCTTTCCAATATAAGGTAAAAATACATTGACTCATTTGTAAATAGCTTGATGAATATAGATAAGCCAATTATAAAAGCGTTTGTAGATAGACAAATAAATGAGGGAATACCAGGAACTGATAATTAATAGACATAGATATGATACTAAAGATGGAAACGATTTTATTTATTGTCTATATGTCTTTATTGATTTCGACATCGGACGATTATGACTTATGCCAGGCACTGAACTCCCCTTCCCCTCTCTCTCCTCTTCCCTTCTTATCCATTTTCCTCCCCTCTTTTTCTTCCCTCTCTCTCTTCCCTCAATTCTCCCCTCTTCTCTCTCCCTTCCCCTTCATCTTCCTCTCTTCTTCTTATTTCCTTTTTTTTCTTTATCTCTTTCATTTCTCTCACCTCTCTTTCCCGTCTCGCCTCTCTCTCCTCCTCCTCCTCTCTCCTTCCCTCTTACTCCTTTCTCTTCTCTCTTATCTGCCCCCTGTTCTCCCTCCTCTCTATCTCTATTCCTTCATTCCCCTTATATCTCTCCTCTTTCTTCTCAACTTCTCTCTTCTCTTCTCTCTTATCTGCCCCCTGTTCTCCCTCCTCTCTATCTCCATTCCTTCATTCCCCTTTTATCTCTCCTCTTTCTCCTAAACTTCGCTCTTCTCTTCTCCCCGACCGCAATATAGCCCCTCCATCCTACCCCCTCCCCCCTCTCACAGGGATAGAGTGAGGTCTAGACACCCTCCTTCAGGTATATTCGAGGGGTGACTGTGTTAATTGGAAGTCGTTGGCGTTCCTCACCCGTGTATATAACTTGCAAGGGGGGAGAGGTCATTTCACCGAGCCTCGGGTGCTTCCTGCGCTGATGTACGAGGGGAAAGAGGAAGAGGGGAATAGGATTGCTTTTGATACATGGGAAATAGCGCCGATGTATTGGAAAATGATGATAATAGATGTTTCCTTCAGAGTTTCCCCCCTCCAATTTAATTTCTCATTTCCCATTTTCTTTTACAATTTTTCCCCTCTCGTTTTCTATGCCCTTTGCGATCGCAACAAAACAAGATCGTACATCAAATTAACGACCGAATGGCACCTTCCCCGAGCGAGTGCCAAGCGGGACGTAAACTGGCACTAAGTGAGGGATGGCATCGAGCCTTGGTGCCCCCCCTTCTCCCCCTTTCACTCAACCTCATCAAGACCCCCTGCCCCCTCTCGTCTGAGAACCAATTAGGATAGACGAATCCGCGAGTGTCAGCGGTGATGTTGCCTCCGCAGGAATGTTAACCGGGATACGTAAACCAAACTATTAACGTCTCCAAATTAAGGGGTGAAAGAGGGAGACTTTGAGGCTAGTGACCTCTGGCTTGCTTATTTACGTGTGCATTAATTACTGTCATCATATACATAATGTGCCTTTGTTTTATCTCTGTAAAGGTTAGATTTACCGCATGATTGTGTACCTAAAAAAGACCATTCTATCACCTCAATTAAGACACTATGTTACTGTAATGGTCTACTTGATGCATTTTCCTTCATTCTCCTTCGCTTCCATTAGCAATGCGTTACCCTGACATCAACATTTATGTTTCATTACCAATGGAAAAGATAAATCTGTCAACAGGATATAACCGCTTGGTATGAGACTTGAAATACACAAGTTTTCCCTTAAATCGTGCAATTTAGCATAGAAAACAAGAATCGGGGGGACGTAAATAATGCTTCATGCATAGTGAAATTGTGTGGGACGAAAGAAGAAAGAATGGAAGAAGTGTGGAAAAAGAAGAGAAGTGAAGAGAGAAAAGGGGAATGAGAGAGAAGAGAGACGAAAGAAGCCAATAGTGCAATATAATATAAAAACAAAAAAATGGGAGAAAAAAATGATGAAAGAGAAATGAAAATGTGATACATAGAGGAATATGTAAAATAAGGAAAGTATAAGGAAATGGGAAGTAGAGAATAAAACTGAAGACAAAAAGGAGAAAAAGAGAACAAACTCAAAACGGAAACACGAAAAAACAAAGAGAAAGAAAATGGACACAGAAACGCTCTTTAAAAAATACATATATACATATGTGTGTGTAAGTGTATGTGTGTTGTGTGTGTGCATGCGTGTGTGTGAATGCGTGTGTGTGTGTGTGCGTGTGTGTGTGTGTATGTGTGTTTGTGTATGTATCTGTGTGTGTGAGCAGGCGGGCCCACAGAAGTAAAGTAGTTAAAAAAAAAGGGGAAAATAAACGAAAAAAGAGTGAGGAAAAGGGTTCGATCCAATAGAAAAAGAGTTGAGGTATAAAAAGGGTTTTAGATTCGACATTGGATGATCTCAAAGGTGTCAGGATGGCGCTGGTTCGATTGAAAGGGGAAAGGGATAACGAAAAAGGGGAAGAGAAAGGAGATAAGGAATGGGAAGAGAAAGAAGGGATAACGAAGAAGGGGACGAGGGGAGAAGGAAGATAATGGGGAAGAGAAAAATGGGATGGGGAGGTGGAAGATAATGGGGTGGAGAAAGAGAAGGAAAAGAGGAGAGAGGGTAAGAGGAAGAAAAAAGGGGGAGGAGGATGAGAAAGAAGGGAGAAGGGGAAGAGAGTGCAAAGAAATGGAGGTATACAGGAGGAAGGGGGGAAAGGCAAAGAAGGGACGAGGGAGGGGGTAGAAGGAAAATGAAGGAAAGGGATAAAGAAGGAGAAGGAGAGGGTGATGCAGGATATGATAGATGGAAAGGGTGAGAAAGAGAAGAGGAGAGACAGACGAGGACGAGGAAGAATGGGGTAAAAGCGGGAGGCGAGAGGAGACTAAGGGAAAATAGGAAGGAAAGGGGGACGAAGAAATAAAAGGGGAGAAAGGAGGGAGGAGAAGGAACAGAGACACAGCTGAGCGGATTTACAAGAGGGAGTTTGGCCGGCGAATGGAAGAGCCGGAACGCACAAACGCAGATGAGAGCTTTGACGAATGGAGGAGGAGAGGCAGGGATGGTAGGAATGGAGATAAGAGGAAAGAGGGGAGAGAGAGAGAGAGAGAGAGAGGTAAAGATAGAGAGTGAGAGAGAGAGAGACAAAGAGAGAGAGAGAAATAAACAAAGAGAGAGAGAGAGAAACATAGAAAGAGAGACTGAGAGAAGAAACAGGCAAACCAAACCAAAATAAAAAAATAAAAAAAAGAAGCAGAAACAACAACAACAGCAACAAAAACAAGTCCCAAAGACGATAAACAAAAACAAAAAAAAAACAACAACAACAAAAAACACTATTAACTCTATCACAACTTCCGAAGGAAAATAAGTGAAATTAAAGTGGCCATTTTATCTCGTCTTCTCCTTCTGTCGATTCGAACGGTCGAGAAATGAGACGGGAATGGCCCAAAGGCGATGAAATGTTGACGAGGTGGGAATTGGGGGTGGGAATGAGGGGGGTAGGAGGGGGGGGAAGAGGGAGGTTTAGGAGATAGGGGGCTCTGGGGGTATGTTGGCGAGGGAGGCTCAGAGAGTAGATGTGAATGAAGGAGAGAATGGAGTAGATGGGAATAGGGGTTGGAAGAAGTGGGGGAGGGGTTGGGAGATGGGGGGGGGGTAGTGTAAGAGGAGAAGAGAAGGATAGATGGGGGGAGGGGGTATATAAAGAAGAGGGGAAGGGTAGATCTTAACCAGGAAGGCCTACGGTGTACTTATGGGAGGGAGGGTAATAGGGGGATAGAAGGGGGGGGGAATAGGAGGATAGGGGGAGGAGGGGAATAGGAGGATAGGGAGAGCGTTGGGGAAATGGGATGGAAGAGTTAGAAGGAATGGATAGGAGACAGGAGGTGGATAGGGCAATAGATAGGATGGACTGTTTGGAGAGAGAGAGAGAGAGACTGGACGAAAGAGGATAGGGGGAATAGAAGGGCGAAAAACGGAGAGAAAAGAAGCTTGGGGATAGGAGGAATAGGGGATTTAGGAAAAGAGGAATCGAAAATAACAGAAAGAAAATTGGAAAGGGGGACAGAGGGAGAGGATAAAAGGGCTGGATGAGAGGGAGAGGAGGAATAGACGGATAGATGCGAACATATGGAGATAAGGAGGAATAAAGATAGAAGCATAGGAGATAGACGAATAGATACGAATATTTCCGGATAGAGAGAAAGAGAGATAAGAGGATAGCTGGCTGTGGCATAGCGGGAAAGGGGAAAAGGAGAGAAAAGGAGAAAAAAGAGCCAATAAAACGGCCGTTCTCAACTCATTTAACTTTTATTTTCCTTCGTGGGCGGCGAAAGTAATAGAATTAGCAAGAAAATTGAAGAGAAGAGACAAGAAAAGAAGGTTAATGATAGAAAAAAAAGAAATACAAAACCTAAGAAGAAGGAAACATCAAAAATAAATAAAAACACAGCAACAGATTTAATCACTTAATCAGATCGAGTAAAAAAAAAAAGACTGTCGAGGAGGGGGGATAATAGGGGATCCAAGATTACGTCGAGAGAGGATCGAAGCCTTCCAGACGTCCCCGAGTTTAAGTCTGCTTCTTCTCTAATACCATCAGACCTTTAGACTTTCTTATGACGAATTTAGAACTTATTATTCAACTTGAAAGTATTTTGAGACTTATTATATTCTTCTGACGAACTTGAAACTTTCGACTTTCTTCTTGATTATGATGGTAATGATAGGATGAGGATGATAATGAGGAAGATGATAATGATGATGGGATCAATGATGATAATGACAGTAATAATGATGATGATGATGATGATGTTGATAATAATAATATTGATAATAATAATAGTAACAGTATTGTTAATAAGAAAGAGTTATAATAGTACTAATAATAACCATCACTGATATCATTCACATGATATTAATAACAACAGACCAGACAGCAGTTTAGTGATCATAATAACAATAACAATTAATACACAAAACAAATATTTATGAGTCAATTACTAAACACAAAGATATATGAATGCTAATTACATACATAATGGAAGAGAAATATGATGTCTTTAAGGCTTCCAGACAAGCACATATCAAAGTCAAATATTTAGATAATGAAAACACTCGAGTAAGTTATTAGCAATATACAAGAGCCTCCGGAAATGAGAGAATGTATCCCCCCCCCCTTTTTCCCCTCTACCCTTCTCCTCTCTCTCCCTTCTCCTCTCTCTCTTCTATTCCTCCTCTTTCCCCCTTCTCTTCTTCCCTCTTCTCTTCCTCCTTTCTCCCCTTTCTCTCCTTCCCTCACGTCTTCCCTTCTCTCGCTCTCCTTCTTACTCATACCCTCTACTCTGACAGCTCCCCTTTCCTTCTCACCCTATCCACTACCCCCCCCCCCCTTTTTCCCCTCCGCATCATCTCTTCCTCCCTTCCCCTCTGTACCCTTCTCTCCTCCCCTCTCCCTCTCCTAAGTCTCACCCTCTTCCCCTCCTTCACCCGTCTTACTCCCTTTCTCCCGGTCCTACATTTCCCCTCACTGCTTAACCACCAAGGAGGGAGATCTCTAAAAGAAAGGGAGATAAAGAAGGGAGGAGAAGTAGAGAGAAATAGGAGGTATTTTGAGAGACATGGGAAGAACAAGTGAAGAGAATTGTTAGAGAGAAAGCACGCGAACGAGAGAGAAAGCCAGACAAAGAAGATAAACTGACACAGAAGCAAAACCACAATAAGCGATACGTATTGATAAATAAACAACAGAGTCAGGAAGGAAGGAAACGGAAAAGGAGAAAAAAAAATACCAACAGAAAGAGCTAAAAGAACAAGAAGAAGAAGGAGGAGGGAGAGAGAGAGGAAGAAAGAGAGAGAAAGAGCTAAAAGAAGAAGAAGGAGAGAGAGAGAGAGAGAGAGAGGAAGAGAAAGAGAAAGAGAAGGAAAAGCCTCATCCCCAGAGCTAAAAGAAGAAGAAGAAAGAGAGAGAGAGGAAGAGAGAGAGAGAGAAAGAGAAGGAAAAGCCTCCTCTCCCGAGATGCTAGCTCCGCGGGCCCTTCATTGTGAACGATCGGAGGCATGGCACTAAAACACCAGTTAAGACTGTGGAACGGGCCAGTCACAGCGATCCGAGAGGTCGTTGTTGCGTGACGGAGATATGGGATTGTGACCCTTATTGAGGGGGCTGGGAGGAGGGGGAGGAGAGGGTGAAGGAAGAACGGCAATGGGAAGAAGGAGGAGGATGGGAGGAGGAGGAGGAGGAGGGAGCAGGAGATCAAGGAGGAGAGATAGATAGATAGATAGATATAGAGAAAGAAGGAGACAAACAAAGACAGAGACAGAAACAGAGACAAACAAACAAAGTAGGAAAAAAAAGTCTGAAGTAAAAACAAAATAAAGAACAAATGGAATACAAAACGAACGACAGAGAGAAAGAGAGAGAAGATAACCAAGAAGGGTTAAGAGAGGTCGTCCACATGGGTCACCCGCTTATCGCTCGAGGTCGTTGAAGCGGGGTCGTCCCACGTTCGTTCCAGATAACCGCCGTCGTCTTGCTGGTGACGTCATCATCAGCGAAGGAGAAGAGAAGGCAGAGAGAGAAAGAGAAAGAGTGAATTATGAATATGTGTGTGTGTGTGTGAGTGTGTGTGTGTGTATATATATATATATATATATATATATATATATATATATATATATATATATATATATATATATATACATATATATATATATATATATATATATATATATAAAAAAAAGTAATAATAAAAAAAGACTATTTGGAAAAACATTGCAAACAATGTAGGTGGATCAATGATGCCAGCTGCCATACAAGGGCAGGAGCTTCTTACAGGTTATAATAGAAAAAAATTAAAGTAAAAATACACAAAAAAACAATACACTGGAATATTATTCATAAAGCACAAGCTTGCTTCCTTAAAATATTTATTTCAAAGAAGAAAAAATTATCACAGTAATAAGTACTAGTAAATAAATGATCATTTAAGAATTGTTAGGAATCGCCCAAAAAACTATTCAATAAAAATACACTAAAGCAAATAATGAAATCGTAACTCTAAAAAAATGTGATGTGAGTTTAGACAAAAGTACTTCAATTTTAATCTACAACACTGAGCTCAGAAAATGGAAAGTAAAAAAACATGCATGTCTAATCATCTGTGTCTATACACACACACACACACACAGACACATTACATATGATAAGAGAGAGAGAAAAAAAATGAATAAATAGGCGAACAAATATATGAATAACTAAATAACTAAATAGGAACTGCATAAATCAACAAACAATGCACATGCACTAATAACCCACCAACATGACACACCAAGGGCGGGATGCTGTCTCACAGAATACATCCCAAAGGGAATAATTACAATAAGCCGTTACGTAATACACACAAACCCCAGATATGCACCGACATACATATCTACATATATAAACGTCACCAAAATTACGTCAGATGTATAGATGTCGAGACGTAACGTAGACGTTTAGACGTAATGTTATAAGCAATGCAGGTCGTAATAAACATATATATGTTGTCAGTGTAATGTGTGTTAGGTGATGACGTTTGAGTGACGTCATAACGAAGGCTTGTGTTTGAGTGTTGTTATTGATATTGTTATTGTTATTGTTGTTGTTATTGCTGTTGTTGTTGTTGATGGTGGTGGTGGTGGTGTTGTTATTGTTGTTGTCTTCATTGGTAATGATGCTAATGATATTTTTCTTCTTTTTCATCTTTGTTTTCTTATTTTTATCATCGTTCCTTGTCTCATCATCATGCCTTCTCTTACTCTCCTTATCTTCCTCGTCTTCCCTTTTCTCTTCTTCCTCCTCTTCCTCTTTTTCTTCTTCCAGTTCTCCCTTCTCTTCCTATTTCTCCTCTTCTTCTTCCTCCTCCGCTTCCTCTTCTTTCTCTTCCTTCCTCTCTTCCTTTTCCTCCTTCTCTTCTTCATCATGTTTCTCCCCCCCCCCCCTTCTCTTTATTTACCTTCTTCTTCTCCTCCTCCTCATTTTTTCTCCCCGTCATTTTCCTCTTTATCTCCATCTTCATTTTCTTTTTCCTCTTCCCTGCTTCCTCTTCTTTCTCTTCCTCCTCCATTTCTTCCTCGTCACCCTCTTCTCCCTACTCTTTCTTTACCTTCTCATCATCCTCCGCCGCCTCATTTTCCCCCCTGCCATTTTCCTCTTCATTTCCATCTTCATTTTCTTCATTTTCCTCCTCTTCCTCCTTCATCACCCTCTTTCCCTTCCACCCTTTTCGCTTGAGGATCACAAGACGTTTAATGCGAATTCTTAAGCAACTTCGAGGCATCTTTTTACCCCCTCCCTTTCTTCTTCTTCTTCCTCTTCTTTTTTCTTCAAGAGAACTTTGGGCTTTCTTCAAAAAGATCTAGAGGCGTGTGGTGATGACCTCTCAGTGACCTCTAGGAATGTGTATGAAGTTTGGTGCTGACCTGGAATGACCTGGAATGACCCAATATATGTTTGTTTGTTTTTTGTTTTTGTGTTGTTTTATTTGTTCTTTTATTCTATGTTGTTCTTCTACTATATTATGTGTTATTATCATGACATTTGTTATATGTTTTGCAATATTGTTCTGTCTTGTGCTCCAGGTTTTACTTTGCATATAACATTATGAATGATAAAGCCCTCTTCCGTGTTGATAAAATGGCAAGAAAAATACAATAAACCTATTCTGTGTATAGCAGTTTGTTTATCTTTTGTTTATTCATAGTAATTATTTTTTCATATACTTTATATAGTGTTTTATCAGTAGATAGTCATGTCACATAACTTTTTATTTATCTTTTATTCTGTTGTTTCCATATATCATTTATAGTGTTTTGTAACATTTATTCGTATAGTGTCTTGTTGTTTTTTTCCGTAAATGACCATGACACTTAATCGTGTTATTTCTGTCCCAATATATCCTCTTTAATTGACTGTTATTCCAAAACATTAACCTTTCTTTCTATCCCATTTATCACAAATCCCTATGTATTCGCCATTAACTTAAGCCTACTAAAACTATGTTTATGTATAGGTGTGCGTATGTTTCGGAAAAGGAGGTATTACACACGGTACATATATATATTTATTGACATACAAATAACATTCATATACATATACATGCACGAATGCGACATACTGTATACATAACACCGAGACAAAGGTATACTCTAATACGCACAGAGACACATCCGGGCGTGCACGGACACAAGTATAAAGAGACGAGTATTCCTACACACACACATACACACATACGCGGACACACACACACACACACACATACACACATACGCGGACACACACACACACACACACACACACACACACACACATACGCGGACACACTCACACGCACAGACAACACATGGACACACACACATTCATTTCACTATCACTCACTAGCACTCATTTCACATTCACTGGTATTCAGTTCACATTCACTCATTGGAAGTTATTCTATCTGCCAAAGACGTGGCAGAGGTTGTAAATGCTGTTCTTCCCTCTCCCCCTCTCCCTCCCCTTCCTCCCTCCTTCTCCCCAACCTCTCCATTCCTCTCTCTCTCTCTCTCTCTCTCTCTCTCTCTCTCTCTCTCTCTCTCTCTCTCTCTCTCTCTCTCTCTCTCTCTCTCTCTCTCTCTCTCTCTCTCTTCATCAGTATCTATCTGTCTATCTACCTATCTATATCTCTTTCTCTTTCCCTTTCTCTCTCTCTATCTATTTATCCATCCATCTCTCTCTCTCTCTCTTTCTCTCTTTCTCTCTCTCTTTCTATCCATTTATCTATCTATCTATTTGTTTTTCTCTTTCTGTCTCTCCTGGCACTTATTTGAACTTTTCTTCTTCAAATGTGCAGAAAACACACGGGCAACTTTTTCAATTTTGCTCGAATATTTTCCATACATTTTCGTCCCTCTTTCTTGTTCCTCTGCGTGTGCTCTCTCTATCATAGAGGCTATTCTTCTAAGCCTTTTTGTTTACGAAGAAAACTTTTACCGAACGATACATATGCGGAAAGACTGGAAAAAAAATATACATATGACGCAAGAAACAGCCGTTCATCTAGAAAAAAAATGGAAGAAAAAACAATTTGTAGTTTCTCGCCATTGAACAAAATTGTTGTCATTCGCTGTGGGCAAGATCCACGTGGGACCACACCAGCTGGAACATGTCTTGAACATGTTCCTCACGCATGTGGCCTCGTAGACATGGGGTTTCGGGAAAGGAAATCAGCATATGTTTTGGTGAGTGGTAACCATGTTGGTTGCTTATTTTTCACGTTTTTTTTTTTTTTTTTTTTTTTTATGATTCAGTCTGCTAGTGTTCGTCGCCGGTTATTCATTGATTTATGCATTCATGCATACATGTATAGTATATATATATACATACATATATACAGACATACATACATGCATACACACACATTTACATACATACATACATACATACAAATATACATACATATATATGTATATATATATATATATATATATATATATATATATATATATATATATATATACAAAAAAAACAAAAAAACAAGCATACATACATACATGCATACATACATACATACGTATATACATGCATACATACATACATACATACATACATACATACATATATACATATATACATACATACATACATACATGCAAAACATATATACATGCAAAAAACAGACAACCATACATACATACATATATAAATACATACATAGAATATAAATAATTCGCTTGATATTACAACCTACATACTTTCTTACCTTGATCATCATTATATCCTCATTCCTCTTTCCAATTCCCAGTTCTCCTCTCCTTCCATTATCCCTTTTTCTCCTCTTTCCCTTCTTCGACCAAAGACAACCATTAGTCGAGTTCTTAACCTTTCCACTAGTACTTTTTTATCTCTCTCTTTTTCTATCTTCTTTCTATCTTTTTCTTTTTTTTCTTCTGAACCATCTTTCTGAAGCCCTTTCCGAAAACTTTTGAGGTTTCTCATCTCACGGAAGTGTTGTTTATTTGTTTTTTTGTTTTTTTTGTTTTTCTAGATCAATATTCCTCTTCTTCTTTTAGGGGTTCGTTATTTTTTTTTTCTTCTTTTTTTCTTTTGATGTGGGTTATTGTTATGGTTTTGTTATTGTTATCATTATTGGTATCGTCATTATTATCATCATCATTACTATCATTACTATAGTTAACGTTGTCATCATTATTATTATCATCATTATTAATGTCATTGTTATTATCACTATCTTCATTCTCATTATCATTATTACTGTTATCATTATAATCATTATCATTATCATAATTGTTATAATCATAATACTTATCATTTTCATTTGTATGATTATTTTTATCATCCTATCTATTACTGTGAATTGTATATTTTTTCCTTCTTTATCATATCAAAAGATTTCGAAATTTTGGGAAAATTCTGCGTCTTCTTATCATTATTATTATTTTGGCTTTTAGGAACAGAAAAGTACTTCCTCAAATCCTATAAGAATACGGATGTACCTTTGAAACCATAGACTCTGAGATATATCAAAAGGAAAATTGAATACTATAGTTTCTAAAAGTACAGAATTCTTTCACTGTACTTTTTAGAAATACAAAATTCTCGCCTTTGTATTATAGAGAAGTACAATAGATACAAGTTATTTTTGTACTTTTCTAAGGGCACCAACCTTCAAAAAATGAAGGAATTCTCTGTGCTTTGAAAAATATATTGCTCTTTTTCTTATGTACTCCATAAAGCCAAAGAAATGTGAAAAAGATAGTGATAAAAAAAGACACACATACGTTTTTCATAACCTCTCTCTTTCCACCTTTCAAGAAACATAAAATCTTAAATGTGATTTTGATGCCATGTCTTTCCCCTGTGCATTTTCCTTCCCTTCCTTCTCCCCCCCCTTCCCCCCCCCCCCAAGACACTCTTAGTTCTTGATTATTTACTATTGCATTGAGTTCGTTCATCTCATTTGTCCCTTCCTCTTTCTCTGTATTTCTTTCTCTTTCTCTCTCTGTCTCTCTCTCTCTCTCTCTATCTATCTATCTATCTATCTGTTTCTCTATCTATCTATATATCTATCTTTCTCTCTCTCTCTCTCTCTCTCTCTCTCTCTCTCTCTCTCTCTCTCTCTCTCTCTCTCTCTCTCTCTCTCTCTCTCTCTCTCTCTCTCTCTCTCTCTATCTATCTTTCAAGACTTTTAACAAGTTTCCTTTTCCTCTGATCCCGTTGTGTTATTTGTTTCTTTCTCTTCTCCTTTCTCTTTATATTCTTCTCGTCTTTCTTCTTTTTTTTCACTCTTTCTCCTGTATCCCCTTCATTAGGTGATTTCCTTCTCCTCCCATTTTCTTCTCTTTAATTATCTTTCCCCTTTTTTTCGATCAATCTCCCTCTCTCTCTCTCTCTCTCTCTTAGTTGTTCTCTCTCTTTTTATGTGTCTTTCTCTCTCTCACTCTCTCTCTCTTTCTCTTTCTATCTCTCTTTCTATCTATCTATCTACCTATCTATCTTTATCTCTCTATCTCTTTATCTCTCTATATATCTGTCTATCTATCTAATTAAACTATCTATTTGTCTCTCTCTGTCTCTTTCTATCTATCTTTCTATCTATCTATCTATCTATCTATCTATCTTTCTATCTATCTATATATATATCTATATCTATATAGATATAGATATAGATAGATAGATAGATAGATGTACACATCGCCATCCTTCTTCTTTTCCCTCATTCTTTTGTGTTTTCCTTGTGTTCTCTCAGTTCTTGTATCTCCTTCTCGCCTTTACTTCCACTTTTCATTCTGTTTCACTTCTCTTTCTCTCTCTTTCTCTCAGTAGTTATCCGCCTCTCTTTCGCCTTGTTTCTCTTTTACTCACTATATCTCTCCCTTTATCGAAAGAAAATATAACAATATATTTCCTCACCAGTATTTTATCATTCTTTGTCTGCATCATTATTATTCTTTTCTTTTCTCTTTCTCTTTCTTTCTTTTCCTTTGGGGGAGGGGGGGTAGGGGGAGGGATTTCTTGGTCGTCGAGGTGGAAAAATTGCGTGCATATTCTACCACATTTTTCCTTCTAAAATTTTCATGATTCTGGAATAGATTTTTGGTGTCTGATCCTGGGATATGATCGTGCGAGGGCAGCCGGACATACTAACTTGGTCCTTACGCTTAGGAGACAGAGAGTCGTATATTGATAAACCCATTGTATGTGCGTGTGTATGTGTGTGTGTGTGTGTGTGTGTGTGTGTGTGTGAGTGTGGTTGTTTCTTTCCGTCTCGTGTTGTTTCTCGATTCCTTGTCTTTCTTTCCTTTACTCTCTTTTGCTCTCTCTTTCTCTCTCTCTCGCTCTCTCTCCACCAATCTCTCTCTCTCTCTCTCTCTCCCTCTCTCTCTCTCTCTCTCTCTCTCTCTCTCTCTCTCTCTCTCTCTCTCTCTCTCTCTCTCTCTCTCAACCCCCCCCCCCTTTCTCTCTCTCTCTCTCTTTCTCTTTCTCTCATCCTCATCCTCTCCTCTGCTCTCCCCTCCTTCATGGTTATACAAATTTCCTCTCTCCCCAAGCCGTCTCTCAGCCACCAATACATTGTTAGCAAAATACATTACGCTGTGCTGTTCTTGCAACATGTTATTTACCCTAGAATTGGGAAGAACAAAGAACAAAGAACAAGGCTACGTAAAAAGGGTGAGATAAAGGACTAATTAAAGATAATGATAATAATAATTGTAGATTGCCAAGGGTAAGAGGACTCAGGTTGCTGCATGGCTCATGCTGAGGCTGGGATTATCACAAATGTTGCATGCAACTAATTATCGGCTGAGATCGTAAGGTGCTTCGTGCAGATGAAAAAGAGGAGAAGAAAAAGACAATAGACATCTTTTCGTTGTTGTTGCTGTTGTTTTATCGTTATACAGATAGTTGGACAGACAAACAGATAGATAGATATATAGATAGATAGATATGCATATGTATACAAACATCCCGCTCTTGCTCAGTATTATCATATTTCATAACTTCACCACGCATCTGTATGCAACATGCAACATTGATTTTCACATACAAGATAACGAGAAGAAAATGATACCAGAGAGGGAAGAAAAGAGAGAGTCGGAGAGAGAGAGATAGAGAGAGAGAGAGAGAGAGAGAGAGAGAGAGAGAGAGAGAGAGAGAGAGAGAGAGAGAGAGAGAGAGAGAGAGACCGACGGACAGAAAGACATCAAGAGAAGAGAAAGACCCGAGAACCGAAAATCCTCAAAGAGAGACAGAAAGAGAATATATATAACCCCCCCCCCCCACCTCCCTCCATCTCACCACCAACCCCCCTCCCCCTCCCCCTCCCTCCCTGCTTTCACCTCTCACCTGGGACTCGCTTTCTCACCTTGAACAAAAGGGGCAAACTCACCTTACTGCTTTCTTGTGGTTACTTCATGTTTTTTTTTTCTTATTTCTTCTTTCTTTCTTTTCATATTAGTATTAGTATTGTTGTTGCTATTGATATGGTTATTATCATTATTATTTACATGATAATTTTTTTATTGTTATTATTGTTATTGTTATTATCATCATTAATACTGCTATTATCATTTTAGCATTATTATATTTATTATTATTGCGGTTATTATCATCATTATCATTATCATTCTTATCATTAACATCATTAATATTATCATTACTATTGTTGTTGATCTTGTTGTTGTCATCATCACCGTCATCATCACTATCATCCTAAGACACTTCTGCTAAAAAAAAAAAAAAAAAAAATCTATTGATACATACTCTTCAGAAAAGGAGATAGCATGTGTGAATGTATCTGAACATCTGTATCTGCCTCTGTGTGAGTGCATGTATGTATTTGCGTATTCGCGTATTTTTCAAAACACAGCTAAACGAACGCGGGGGAAATCAGAAGTCTAGGCTAGGGGAAAAGGGGTGCAGGAGAGGGGAAGAGAAGGGTGGAAGGGTAAGTGTGTAGGGGAAATCGAAGGAAAGGAGAGGGAAGGGGAGATAACGAAAGGGAGAGTACGAAGAGAGAGAGGAGAGAGAGAGGGAGAGAGAGAGAGAGAGAGAGAGAGACAGACAGACAGACAGAGAAAAGGTACACATACACACACACACACACACACACACACACACACACACACACACACACACACACACACACACACACACACACACACACACACACACACACACACACACACACACACACACACACACACACACACACACACACACACACACACACACACACACATATATATATATATAAAGAGAGAGGAAAGATGGAGAAGAATGAAAAGGAATCTAAAAAGGAATTTGAAATAAGTGTGTCCATTTGTGTGTGTGTTTTTTATTTCATTTCATTTTTTTGTCTGTGTGCGGCGCGTACGCTTGTTGTAATTCTCTTGCTAAATTGGATTTTCTTCTAAATTAATTTTTCAAACTCTCTCTCTCTCTCTCTCTCTCTCTCTCTCTCTCTCTCTCTCTCTCTCTCTCTCTCTCTCTTTCTCTCTTTCGCTCTTTATCGATTTATCTTTTTTCTTATCTATCTATCATCTACCCATCACTCTATCCATCTATCGATCTACTTAACTACCTACCTACTTCTCAACCTATCTATCTCCCTACCTATCTATCTATCACTACCCTTTTCCATCCACCCATCTATCAATCCACATCCGTCACAGAAACAGAATTCCGTACCCGACCTGATGAAGCAAACAAACAAACAACCAAACAACCAAACAAGGCTTTATCTCCCCACCTAAATTTCCTCGAGAACTTTTCAATCTCGCGCGAGGCTTTTCGAAGGCTTTCGGTAAATCTCTCTCCTCTAACGGCGAGGAAGCAAGGGAGTTTATTAGAGGAGGAGGCAAAGGAAGAGAGATAGAGGGAGAGAGAGAGAGAGAGACAGACAGAAGGAGAGGTAAAGAGAGAGAGAGAGAGAGAGAGAGGTAGAGAGAGAGAGGGGGGTAGAGGTAGATAGAGAGACAGAGAGGAAGAGAGAGAGAGCGAAAGAGAGAGGTAGAGGTAGAGAGAGAAAGAAAGAGACAGAGAGAGAGAGAAGGAAGAAGGATGAACAGTGTATGTTTATTATTGTTTTATGAAGAAGATTCTCTTTGTTTATTCATCTTTCTTTCTCCCTTTCTCTCTCTCTCTCTCTCTCTCTATATATATATATATATATATATATATATATATATATATATAGAGAGAGAGAGAGAGAGAGAGAGAGAGAGAGAGAGAGAGAGAGAGAGAGAGAGAGAGAGAGAGAGAGTGAGACAGAGAGAGAGGGAGAGAGAGAGAGATAGATAGATAGATAGATAGATATAGATAGATAGATAGATAGATATAGATAGATAGATAGATAGATCTATTTATTTATCTATCTAACTGCCTATCTGTCTACCTATTTTTTTATCTATCTATTTCTCACAAACACACATCCAATCACACACAAACATACATATCATACATTTTTTCACATACGTAGAAAAACCGGAGAAGAAAAGCGGAGAGAGAGAGAATAATGAAGAGAGAGTAAATAGACAACAAATCAAAACAAAAATAAAGGCAAAACAAAAACAAGGGGAGAAGGAAGAGGAAGAAATAGAAAAGTCGAAAAAGACGAGGAAGAAGAGGGGATAGAAAAAAGACGAAGAAGAAGAATAAATACAAAGAAGAAAAGAAAAAGAAGAAGAAGAATAAGACGAAGAAGAAGAAAAAACAAGAGGAAGAACAAGAAGAAGAAGAAAAGAAGAAGAAGAAAAAAAAACAAGAGGAAGAACAAGAAGAAGAAGAAAAGAAGAAGAAGAAAAAGACGAAGAAGAAAAAAAAAGACGAACAAGAAGAAGAAGAAAAGAAGAAGAAGAAAAAAAAACAAGAGGAAGAACAAGAGGAAGAACAAGAAGAAGAAGAAAAGAAGAAGAAGAAGAAGAAGGAGGAGGAGAAGAAGAAGTGTTATCAAGATTTCCCCGAGTGTTGTAATGGCTGCTGGGTAACCCCTTCCTCCTCGGACAAAGAGGAATCAAGCCCTGAAGGAGAAGAGAGAGAACAAAGGGAAGACACTCTATAGCCAATTTAGGTGTCGATAATCTTATTAAGAAGAAGGAGGAGCAGGAGGAGGAGGAGGAGGAAGAGGTGGTGTTGGAGGAGGAGTAAGAGGTGGTGTTGGAGGAAAGGGAGGAGTGGGAGGAAAGGGAGGAGGAGTAAGAGATAGTGTTGGAGGAAAGGGAGGAGGAGAAGAAGGAGTAAGAGGTGGTGTTGGAGGAGGGGGAGGAGGGGGAGGAAAGGGAAGAGAGGGAGGAGGAGAAGGAGGAGGAGGAGGAGAAGGAGGAGGAGGAGGAGAAGGAGGAGGAGGAGTAAGAGGTGGTGTTGGAGGAGGGGGAGGAGGTGAAGGTAAGGGAGGAGAGGGAGGAGGAGAAGGAGTAAGAGGTGGTGATGGAGGAAAGGGAGGAGAGGGAGGAGTAAGAGGTGGTGTTGGAGGAGGGGGAGGAGGTGGAGGAAAGGGAAGAGAGGGAGGAGGAGAAGGGGGACATAGGGAGGTGGAGAATAAAAAGGAAAAGGAGAAGGAAAAGAAGAAGATACGGAGAATGGTGATAATGATGATGATGGCAATGGTGATGTTTACAAGAAGAATAAGTGGGAAAAAAGAAGAATATGAAACATCAAAACTTAACAGAAGAAAAGGGAGAGGGTGAAGGAGAAGAAGAAGATAATGAGGAGAAGGATAATTATGATTATAATAACAGTGATGATTATAAGGAGGAGAAAGTGTAGGCGGATATGCATGTAGAAGAAGAGGAGAAGTAGGAGAAAGAGGAAGAAGAAAGCGTAACACATAAAATTATAAACAAAAGATAAAAATGAAAATAAGATATAAAACAAATAACATTACTCTCCCTTAATTATCTCTCTTTGGAAAAAAAACAAAAAAAAAACGTAAAGACACAATTCCACTTGCAAGATTGCATTGCAGACTGATCAGCGAGACTGCAAGAAGATGACTCCCATGTCGTGTCTCTTGCACTGATAGAACTATATATTACAAGTAGAAAACAATTGCAATATTTTAGCGAAGGCGTTAGTATGCATGGAAGTATGTTTTCGCTTTGCCATTAAGAATATCAATGTTTCCTGCAGAGAAGTTTGGACACGTGATCTATGTTAGTGATAACTGTTGATGTTGTTTGCAAAAAAGACTTTAAATGTTGACCTTTTAAAGTGATGAGGATTATATACATATATATACATATATATTTATATATATATATAAATACACACATATATATACGAATATACATAAAAAATGTGTATATATATAATTGTATATATATATACATATATATATACATATATATATACATGTATTTATATATACATATATTTATATATACATATATATATACATATATATATATATATAAGAGAGAGAGAGAGAGAGAGAGAGAGAGAGAGAGAGAGAGAGACAGAGAGAGAGAGAGAGAGAGAGAGAGAGAGAGAGAAAGTGAGTGAGAGAGAGAGAGAGAGAGAGAGAATAGATAAATAGAGAGAGTAAGAGAGAGCGATTGATAAATAGTAAGATAGATGGATATTCGCTTATTTATTTACAAGGATGGATGCGACGTGATTATATATACTGTCAATTACTCATCTTGTCATTATCTATTTGTGTTGTAACTTTCCATATATGAATAAATATCTTTTTTCTTCACCTTATCGTATCTATCATGTCATCATTAAGCAATATCATCATAACCAGTGATCATCAATTTATTACCATGATAAATTTCTCTCCATATAACTCATCCAAATAACAATATCATCATTTTCCTAATTTGTATCAAATATCGAAAGATAAAAATTCGAAGAACGGAAAAACAGACAGATGAAACACCAGAATGTTCTTCGTCTGAATACAAACTGCTCCTTACGTAACTTGTTCTAAATATAGATTCTGTCTTAGATAAAGAGAATTATCTAAATATATATTTCGTCCTAAATATAAGAAAAAAAAATTCTGGATATAGATTTCTTCCTAAATATAGAAGAATTATCTAAGTATAGATTTCGTAGTAAATATAGAAAAAATTATCTAAATATAACTTTCGTCTTAAATAGAGAGGAATTATTTAAATAGAGAAATCGTCCAAAATATAGACTAATGACCTAAATATAGATTTCGTTCTAAATATACAAGAATCATAGATCCATTTAGATTCCGTCTTAAATGTTGAGAAGTGATTCATATATAGATTTCATCCAAAATATAGAAGAATGAACAAAATACGGATCCCGTCTTAAATATAGAGAAGTGATCTAAATATAGATTTCGTCTAAAATATAGAAGACTAATCTAAATATAGATTCCGTCTTAAATCTAAATATAGATTATGTTCTAAATATGGAGACTTATATACGATATAGCAGATATAGAGAAACTGTTATTGATGTAGATTTTTTTTTATAAAGTATGTTGTGATTATATTCTATTATTTTATTCTAGATAGAGATTGCGTTATAGATAGATATAAAATGACAATAATGATAAAGATAAAATGATGATGAGAAGAAAATAAAGATGAACAGTTCAATACAGATGATAAATATAAAAAGAAAAAAACGCGCGCGCGTGTGTGTGTGTGTGTGTGTGCATATATATAGCAACACTAAACATACACATATATTAATCATAAGCCAAAGGTTGAAACGAAACAAAGAAAACAAACCAATGCACGCATCAATACAAAACAAAACAAATAATCGAACAGATGAATAAGACGTTTTAGAAAATGAATGAACGATTGAATGAACCAAAAAGATAAATCAAATCTACGTAATTGAATAGATAAAACCATCGCTTCCTCAGGCGATTGAAATGTTAAAGGCGAACCCGGAAGAGGATTCTGAATGAGAGGATGCGCAGCCGTCCTTCTCTCGCTCTCTCTCCTTCTATCTATCTGTCTATGTGTTCTTCTATATGACTATTTATCTATCTATCTATATATATATATATATATATATATGTGTATTATATATATATATATATATATATATATATATATATATATATTAATATAGAGTGAAGATTATGTGTGTATATTATATATATATATATATATATATATATATATATATATATATATATATATATATATATGTGTGTGTGTGTGTGTGTGTGTGTGTGTGTGTGTGTGTGTGTGTGTGTGTGTGTGTGTGTGTGTGTGTGTGTGTGTGTATATGTATATATATATATATATACATATATATATATATATATATATATATATATATATATGTATATATATATATATACACACACACACACAAACATACATACATACATGCATTCATATATCTTTCTCTTTTTCTCGCTTTCTCACATGCTCTCTCTCTCTCTCTCTCTCTCTCTCTCTCTCTCTCTCTCTCTCTCTCTCTCTCTCTCTCTCTCTCTCTCTCTCTCTCTCTCTCTCTCTCTCTATGTATATATATATATATATATGTGTGTGTGTGTGTGTGTGTGTGTGTGTGTGTGTGTGTGTGTGTGTGTGTGTGTGTATGTGTGTGTGTGTTTTTTTTGTTTAAAGAGTGATAGAACAGAGAAAACGAGAAAAACGAGAACAAGAGAACGAACGAATGCGAGAACGGTAGAACGGCAAAACGAGAGAACAAGAAAAAAAATACGAGAATGACAAAACGACAAAACGAACGAACAAGAGAACAAGAAAAAAAAAACGAGAATGACAAAACGACAAAACGAACCAACAAGAGAACAAGAAAGAAAAAAAAATACGAGAATAACAAAACGACAAAGCAAGCGAACGACCACATGCGATAAAGAAGGAGTGAACAGAGGTCGTTTAAAGCCAAAAGGGGAATCCAGCGCTTAAAGAGGAAGTGACTCCCTTTAAGCATCTGGTGACTTGAAGGGGAGGGTGGGGAGAGGGGGAAGAGGAGGGGTTGGTGGGTAGGTGGATGGGGTGGGTGGGTAGGTGGATGGGGTGGGTAGAGGGGGGTTGAGGTAGGTTGGTGGGGTAGAGGAGGGGGTGAGTGGGTAGGGGGTGGGTGGGTGGGTAGAGAAGGGGGTGGGTGGGGAGGGGGAGTGAGGACATCTTATGTATTTCCTGTTTCAGTTACGTTCATTATCATTAGTACTACCATTACCAACATTATTATATTAGTATTATTGACTTATCTTCTATGATTATCATCAACATTAGCACTATCATCACCATCATTAACGTCATCACCATCGCTGTCATCACAACCATGCCTATCATCAGTATCATTAGTATTATCATACCCATTATCATCACTTTTTTAACCTGATGACAAAAACCTATAAACTGAAATATTATTTTCTTAGTGTTTCCCAAACGAGCGAATTTAAAGGTGAAATGGCCACGTCGATTCTACTGTTGCAGGTTGCAGTTGATGTTGCGATGTTGAGAATAATGGCTCATGCGATGTGTAAACAGAAACTCGGAGAGAGAAAGGAGGAGGAGAGAGTGAAGAAGAGAGGGAGGGAGGAGAGAGAGAGGGAGAGAGAGAGAGAGAGACAGACAGACAGACAGGATAGAGAAAGAGAGAGAAAGATAGAGAAAGAGAAAGAGAGGGAGAGACACAATGAGAGAGAGAGAGAGAGAGAGAGACAGAGACAGAGACAGAGAATGAAAAAGAGAGAGAGAGACAGAGAGACAGAGAGAGAGACAGAGAATGAGAGAGAGAGAGAGAGAGAGAGAGAGAGAGAGGGAGAGAGGGAGAGAGGGGGGGGGGAGAAGAGATAAAAGACGTATAAAGCTGATGTCACGGTTTGCAATACATGATTTTTTCCCCCGAACTGTTGCTAAAAATAGCCAAACACATAAAATCGGTCGTGACATCATTTAAAAGCTAGAAAAATATATTTAATTATTTTATTTCTCTCCTTTTTTATCATTATTCACGTTTGCTGTGATCATATTCATATGAAAGTACATACATAAAATCTCTCCTACAACACCCATCGAAAAAAAGAACATACATATCTTCAAAAGAAAGAAAAAAAAAAGATAATGAAGGGAAAAAGATCAAAGAAAAAAGAATAAGTTTCTTTGAAATGTGTCTGCGTTCGTATCCCGCCGCTCTTTAGTATCATATGTCACACCAAACAGCAAGTTTTAAGAGCAAAAGGGACTGAGTCATCGCCTTGAAGGTAGGTCGACGCTCCGATACTCGCCTTTGCTACTTTTGTTTTTGCTGTTTTTGTTTTGTCGGTGACGCATACACGTACATGTGTTGTGTATATTCATGTGTGTATACAGTTAGATAGATAGACGTAAAGATATAGATCAATTCGTGCATACAGGCGCGTGGATATAGGCATATGTACATAAAAACGTTCAAACATATATGTATATATTCACACACACACATATATATGAATATATGCATACGTACATATATACATACATACATGCAAAAATACATACACAACATACATAAATACATTCAAACGTACATACACACCCACTCACGTGCTCCTACGAACGAACGCACACATCCCGCGCGTTTGAAACATAAACGTACTCTCACGCCCACGGACTCACTGATACGCACACGAACTCGCTCACTCACAGACGCACACTCGCTCAGCAAGAATAGTGAAGCTACTTCACCTTCAACCGTTATTGGAGGGAGCGGAGACGGGGCTAATCGGTACATCCCCTTCAACAAGGCTGTTGGACTTATGGGTACACATCTACAGACGTATACATAACATGGGTATACGCAACGGGGGCAAATACAGTTACATGTATACACAGTGTGGGTATGCGCTATATGTCGATATGTATGCACACATATACGCAACGTGGATTTAGGCTAGTTCTACACACATCTTACGTATACGCAACATATATATGTATATATATATATATATATATATATATATATATATATATATATATATATATATATATATATATGCTGTAAGTGCACACACACATACACACATATGTACATTATCTACAGACTGGACATACGTAACATGTTTACACATCAAACACAACATAGATATATGCAGAATGTACTCACATACAAGTATCCAAATATTGTACACACGCAACATGTGCACACACAAACATACACACACACACACACACACACACACACACACACACACACACACACACACACACACACACACACAGACACATACGCAAATACGATCAAAAGGCGGTACCATCGAGAGAGAAAAGTTACCGTATGTGTGGGAGTCTCTGTGTGTGTGCGAAGGGGTGGCGAGGAGAGGGGAAAGGGAGAAAGAAGCAGAGGGTAAAGAAAGGGAAGATGAAACAGAAATAGGGGGAATAGAAGAAGAAACACGATCAAGGGGAGGAGCGAGGAAACAAGGAAATAAGGCTAAAGGAATATAAACAGGAATAGGGAGAGGAAAGATAAAGCAGGAATTGAGGGAGAAGAGAGAAAACAAGGGAAAAGGGGAAGAGGAAGCAAGAACGAGGGGATGGGAGAGGAAACAAAGAAAGTATAAGGGAAAGGGGAAAGAAAAATAACAAGAAAAAGGATGAGATGAGGGCGGAAAAAAATATAAAAGAAGGGGTAGGGAGAACAGAGAAAACACAGAAGGATAGAAAGGCAAAACAAAGAACAAAGAAACAAAAATCAAACAAGAAATAGGAAGCGTGTAAGGACAGGGGTAGCAGGAGGGTGGTGGTGGTGGGGGGGGGGAGCAGGGAAAGAGTAAGAAGAGGGGAAGGAGAAGGAAGATAGGGGGGAGGAGGGGTAAGGAAAAGGGGAGAGGATAGAATCGGGAAAGAAATAGAAGGAGAGGAGGAAAAGAGGAAAGAACCAGGGAGAGGGTAGAGGAAGGGAAAACCAAGGGGAGGGGGAAGGGACTAGGAGACACGGACCAGAGGGGGGGGGGGGGGGAGCAAGGGTCCAGACAGCGGCGTCGGCGATAGCGAGCGAGGCGGTGCCGTGGCGGAGCGCTCTCGCAGGAGTAGTAGTAGTACCGTCGGCGGCGATGGCGGTGGCGGCGGCGGTGGCGGCGGCGGGTGGATCACTAGCTCACCTTCAACAGACGTTCCCTCGTCTCGGGATCACTGGCGGAGCTCGCAGCTTTCTCTCTCTCTCTCTCTCTCTTTGTTTCGCGCGCTCGTTCTCTCTTCTACCGTTGTTGTTGTTTTTTTTTCTTTCTTTCTTTCTTTCTTTCTCTCTCTCTCTCTCTCTCTCTCTCTCTCTCTCTCTCTCTCTCTCTCTCTCTCTCTCTCTCTCTCTCTCTCTCTCTCTCTCTCTCTCTCTCTCTCTCCCTTTCTCTCTCTCTCTCTCTCTCTCTCTCTCTCTCTCTCTCTCTCTCTCTCTCTCTCTCTCTCTCTCTCTCTCTCTCTCTCTCTCTCTCTCTCTGTTTCTTTCCTTGTCTTCTCTTCTCTTCTCTTCTCTTTCTTTCTCTTCTCTTCTCTTCTCTTCCCTCTCTCTCTCTCTCTCTATTCTTTTCTCTCTTTCTCTCTCTGCTCATTTCTATTCTATTCTATTCTCTCTCTTTCTCTCTCTCTCTCTCTCTCTCTCTCTCTCTCTCTCTCTCTCTCTCTCTCTCTCTCTCTCTCTCTCTCTCTCTCTCTCTCTCTCTCTCTCTCTCTCTCTCTCTCTCTCTCTTTCTCTCTCTCTCTCTCTCTCTCTCTCTCTCTCTCTCTATCTATCTATCTATCTATCTATCTATCAATCTATCTATCTATCTATCTATCTATCTATCTATCTATCTATCTATCTCCCTTCTTTCTCTCGCTATCTCAATTCCCGAGACATGGTTGTTTTGACAGCGGTATAAAGGGAAATATAACTTCCCTTTTCATTTTTTTTTTTTTTTTTTCACTCTCTTTTCTTGAAGATGAATAATTTTGTTGAAAAAAAATACGCGTCTCAGTTCCGAAATTGAATAATTTTGATTTAGCGTTATACATAAATCTCGAAAAAGCAAAGTTGTTTATTCATTCATTCATCTAAACTGATCCTTGAAGTTGTATCTCACATTCTTTTCTTTTTTTATCAGGATGTGAAGCTAAAAAAAAGAAAGTTTCAGTAAAGTCAACAATCAGTAGCGGATGTGATGGCTCAGTCCCCGGTCGCGGCTCTTCCGTTCTGATCAAAACTTCCTTATAAGGAACATGGGAAATTTGAAGAAAGTTTTCGATTTCTTTGCTTAGATTTTCATAAATTTCATGCACACATTCACATGCGAAAGTGGAGACGCGCGAGGATAGATCTGTGTCTACACGCAACCACATAGATTTGCATATACATGTACATGTACATGTGCATATACATATACATATACATAAACATGCATGCACAGTCAAATACACACACGCAACAGTATACATGTATGTAAATATCCAAAGATAGATAAGTGAACAGACAGAAAAATGGAGAGAGGGAGAGAGAAGAGAAAGAGAGAAAGGTAATCCAAAATATAAGTAAAAGAGAGAGAATAAGAGAAAGACGAGGGAAGTAATGAAATACACGGGATAGACAAAGTCATTTTGACCGACATGCAGACTGACGTGTCGACAACCAAACAGACAGGCAGACGGATCAAGCTCTCTGACTAATTAATCAATCTCTGGAAAAGGATTAGAGGAAGCTTGTTCAGACTTTATGAACTTTTACCATATTTCACGATATATTTTCAGGCAGATAGGTTTAGATTTTTATCATAAAAATCTACGGAATGGCTACCCACGTTTCATTACTTTAAAATTGTATCATTAGTGTTTAAGAATTGCGATGAAAAAATGCTAGTTCATTATGACAGATACAAATTAGCATATAAATCTGAATATGCAAAACCACAGAAAGAAATTATATCTAAAGTAACCAAGTTTAAAATGGTGATTTATCAGTTTTTGAAAGTTGTCTGCATAATCTAGGCAAAGTTTACGTAAGCTTTGTACGCACATAAATAAGACTACGAAATTGATGTCTAGGTTTTGAACGAAAAAATCAGCTTTATTTGTGGTACTTCCTCAAATAAAAAGAGTCGATTCTTTTTTTCTTCTTTTTTTTCTTCTTCTTCTTTGTTGTCTCTATTCCATTCACTCAGCTGCGATATTGCTTGATTTCAATAAACGTATCAGTGAATAAATGTATCAGCGTTATCCAGTGAGATGATAAATGATCCCATTCTCACATTGCGAACAACACTCTTCATGTCCTGGAGAGATAACACTTTATT
>BOPN01000425.1:288135-293135 GCA_017312705.2 Penaeus japonicus | reverse complement strand
TGCTCACACGCGTGCGCATATACATAGGAACACGTGTTATCACATACACACACATACAGGAATACAACTATCACACGTATAAGTAGTTTCTCTCTTTATTCTAATTCCCTTATCTCTCTCTCTCTCTCTCTCTCTCTCTCTCTCTCTCTCTCTCTCTCTCTCTCTCTCTCTCTCTCTCTCTCTCTCTCTCTCTCACTCACTCACTCACTCTCAAGCTCTTTCTCTGGCTCGCTCGCTCTTTTTCACTCTCCCTTCCTCTCTTTATCTTTCTCTCTCTGACAGACAGACTTCCAGACAGACATAGACACCGAACCAGACAGGGAGACCGGTGGTTTTCATCAGTCCCTTCTCTTTGAAATCGTAGATCCGATTTCGCCTGCAATGTCCATGCAAATCTCAGACTCACCTTGTGCATGTATCATTTCCGGAGCCGTGTCCGTTTTCTACACGTTCGATGGTGAATTGATAAAGGGTAGACTTTACAGTTTCCTTAGTTCTATGGTTTTGGGAAATGACTTTATATATTGTTGATTTAGATGTTGAGGTTGTTAGGTAAGCGATGTTTTGTGCCCTCGATTTCAAAACATGTCCTTCATACAATGTAGTAACTCGTATGATATCTACCTCGTTAACCTTAAGTTCGTTTCTAACGTCATAACCGACCTGGGATGGAAGTTGAACGACCTTTAAGGAAAGACCTGAAATAACCTGAGACACGCAAAAGAGACCTGGCACATCCCAAGAGACTCGAAAGGACTAGAAAGGATCTAAGGGGAAGGAAGGGGAAAGTAAGGGGAACGGGTGACCAGAAGAGGGAGGGTCGAAGGATAGTTGTTTTCATGGATGAAGATTCGCTGCGACCGTAAATATTGGTGAAACTCTACGGGAAGAACTGCGATGGTTTCAGCGAAAGTTGTGGGGGAGAGAGAAGGGGAGAAGGAAATTGATAGGATAAAGGGAAAGGGAGAGAGGGAGAGTAAGAGAGAGATGTAGACAAATAGACGGAGGAGAGATAGATAGACAGATAGACAGAGAAAAAAAAGAGAGAAAGAGGGAGAAAAATAAAGACATTCAGAAAACAAAACAAAAATTGCAAATACACCAGAAAAAAAAAAGAAAAAAAAAAACACACTTCCCTAAATTCTCCATCCTTCCTTGTCTCCCTCCCACCTCCCTTCCGTCCTTTCTTCCTTCCTTCCCTCCTTCCTTCCTTCCTTCCTTCCTTCCTTCCTTCCTTCCTTCCTTCCTTCCTCCCTTCCTCCCTTCCCTCCTCCCTTCCTCAGGAAAGGCGAGGAGGACGATTTACTTGCAGACGCTTGAGGGGGGGAGGGGGGAGGAGGGAGGAGGGGGGAGGGGGAAGGGGATATGCGGCCGGGGATAGGGAGGAGGGGGGGGAATGTGTGTGTGTGTTGTGGTGGTGGGGGGTATGGGTGTTTGACGGGTGGAGGGTGGATATATGCGTACGTTTATGTGTGTGTGTGTGTTTGTGTGTGTGGATAGATAGACTGAAAGATAAGAAGGCACACAGACGAAAAGTAATATAAACAAATACACAAAAAATAGACACATCCCTAGATCTAGACTGATAGACAGACAAACAAAAAAACAAATAGCTCAAAACTCACAAAACGGCTGAGATACATTTTTTTCTTTTTTTCTTTTTTTTCCTTCTCTCTTTTTTCACATAGGAACAGAAACGAATTCCATTTCTTTGACAGATTTGCGCGAACGCCGAAATATTTTTCTTTCTTTCTTTCTTTCTCTTTTCAATAAATCCCCGACTAAGACAGGCGTTTCACTCACAGATTTTTTTTTCGTTCTTTCTTTCTTTCTTTGGATCTAGCAACGAGGGGGAGGGGGAGGGGGGAGGCTGAGTGAGGGGAGAGGAAAGGGGGGTGTAGGGGAAGGGGAAGAGGGTATGTGAGGAGGGGGAGAAAGGGGGATGGGGTGGAGGGGGAGAAAGGGGGGTGGGGTGGAGGTGGATGGGGTTCATTTAGGTTCGATTTCGGTTTCGTAATAGTGAGTGCCTTGGACACACTGCATTTTCGAATGTTTGTAATACGAATCAGCATCAATATTTTAAACAACATTATGCAAGGACAGAAACAAAGGCATTTCAGATACTGAAGAAACAATGAAAAACTGAAGCAATAACACAACAATAATAACTAAAACAAAAACAAAACACACACACACACACAAAGAGCAAAGACAATAGGCAGTAAACAAAACATCCTCAAAATTACCATTACCATCACAAAAACAACAAAAACAATACCTAAAAACACTAACAACAAAAAATACAAAGGAAAAATACAACAAAAAATTAAAACAAACAATACAAATGAAAGATACAAAAACAATAACAACTGAAGAAAAGGCAAAAAAACAATATAACTAAAACAACAACAACAACAGTAACAGTGACAAAGACAATTACGAGTAAGGCACAAACTCGATTACTTTCGCCGACTGATGGCACATGGCATCTGTGGGTGATAGTTTGAGAGGAAAAGAGAGAATAAGTATTGACTTGCTGTCAGTATGGTTAGGGATTCCCCCTCAACCTTCCCCTCCCTTTTCCCCTTCCCCGCTTCCCCATTTCTATTCACTCTTCCCCTCTGTTCCCATTCCCTTTTTCATATTTAGCCTTCTTCTTCTTCTCTTTATTTCTCCTTCTCTTTTATAAGAATGGCCTTTCTCACCCTCCCCTTTTTTCTGCTTTTTTGCGTTCTCCTTCCTCTCTCTCTTTTTTCACTCTCCTCCTTTCCCTTTCCTTCGTTGTTCTCCCCTTTTCCCCTTTTCTTCTTCATTTCCACTCCCATTTTTCCCAACCTCCCCGCCCTCCTTAACATCTTTTAATTCCCTTCCTTCTCGCCCCTTCCCCTCCTTTCCTCCTTACTCTCTTCTCCCCCCCCCCCATCCCCCATTCATTCCTTCACTTCTCCCTCTTTCTTTGTTTCCACTCCCTCTCCCCTGTCCCTCTTTCATTTCCCTTCCTCTCTTCTTCTTTCTCCTTTCTTTTCATCTTCCTCCCCCTTCCATCTCTCCTCTCCCTTCTTCCCCCTTTTCTTCTTCCCTCCTCCCTACCCCTTCCCTCTATTCCTTCATTCTATTCCCCTCATTCTTGTTCCTTCTCCTGCCATCTCTCCCCTCACCTCCTCCCCACCCCCGCCTCCCTCATTCCCTCATAACTCCTCCTTCTCCTTCCCTCCCTCTTCATTCTTCCTTCCCCTTCCCTCCCTCCCTTCTCTCCCTTCCACAGTCCCTCTTCCTTCCCTCCCCCCCCCCCTCCCTCTCCCTTGGCATCTCACGCCCCTACTGTTAGATTTGCTTAGAAACTTGATATTGATTTGGTAAAAGTTTCCTTCTCTTTCCCCTCTCTCCCCCCCCCTCTCTCTCTCTCTCCTCTCTCCCCTCTCCCCTCTCCCCCTCTCTATTTCTCTCCTATCTCCCCTCCCTCCCTTGAGAGTAGGAGAGGAGGGGGAACTGGAGGGAGGGAGGGGGATGAGAAAGATGAGAAGAGTTCGAGTTTTGTGTGCGTGAGGGAGAGGAGGAAGAGGAGGAGGAAAGAGAGGAGGAGGAGGGGGAGGAGGACGGAGAGGAGGAAGGGGGGGGGGGAGAGGAGAAAGAAACGGTGATGTTAGAGAAGGTTTCTGTGCCATGGAGGGAGGGGAGTGGGCTAGAGGAGAAGGAAGAGGAAGAGGAGAGGAGGGTCGAGGTGGATGGATGGACAGAAAGAAGGAGAATAAAAGAAAGAGGAGATGGAAGAGGAAAAGGAAGAAGATGGAGAGGGAGTAAAAGGAGGAGAAAGAAGAGGGAGAAGAAGGAGGAGGTGCCGACGGAGGGGGAGGAGCAGGTTGGAGTAGGGGTTCTCAACAGGTGGCGCTGCTGCTCACCTGTCTAGAGCGGTTCACCTGATCAATGCTTGCTGTGACTGCCCCCCGGGTTGCAGCATGATCAATACATGTCAAGGTCTAGTCTTGTACAGAATCCTTTCATCTGTTTTCCCTCTTCTTGATTTCAATTACGCGAATGTCATTTATTCATCTCAGGAAGATGTGTCTTGAATTCCCGCGGAGATTCCGATCCTAACGCTGCCCTTCTTTCTCTTGCAGACGCCTCTACGAGTCTCGCGACGTGGCCGCCCTCGAGGTGCGGGCGCCCCCCATGGACGTGCTGGCGCCCGCGGTCAAGGTGGGCGAGCGCGGGGGTGACTCCGCCGCCGCCGCTGCCGGCCTGGTCGACAACATGGGCGGCGCGGGCGTGCGAGAGGAGGACGAGCGCCGCGTGGCCATCCGCATCAAGCTGTGCGGCGAGTGCGGCGCCCGCCACGTCGCCGGCACCTGCCCGTTCTCACGCCCCACCCACGTCCTGCCCGACACCTGCCCGCCGCCCGCGCACGCCCACCTGCACTCCGGCGGCCTTGAGGTGCAGCCGCAGCAGAACGGCGTGATCGTGGCGCCGCCGCACCGCGAGTCCCCGGTCAACCTGTCGGGGGGAGCCGCAGGCGGCGGCGGAGGGGGCGGCGGGGGAGGCGGGCGGGAGGAGGAGCGCGAGGAGGAGACGTGGCGCGACCCGCAGCGGCCGGGCTCGCCGGGATGCTACGCCCGCGCCTCGCTGCCGCCGGGCCTTGTGCTCGAGCGCCGCGTCCTCCCGCCGCCGCACGACAGCTCCGTCGACAGCGACAGCGACGTGGGCGTGGTGGGCGTGACGCAGGTGCCCGGACGCCAGGTGGAGGTGGTGGTCGCGAGGGCGCCCATCACGCGCTACACCCAGCTCGGCCCCGTGGTGGGCGCGCCCGTCAGGGAAAGGGACATCCCCGACGACTTCTGCATGGTCAACCTGTGGGAGGTAAGTCATCCCGCGCCCCCCTTCCTCGCCCTCTCTCTCCTCTCCTTCGGTCCTTCGGTTCTCTTCGCCCTCTCTCTCCTCTCCTTCGGTCCTTCGGTTCTCTTCGCCCTCTCTCTCCTCTCCTTCGGTCCTTCGGTTCTCTTCGC
>BOPN01000425.1:278135-283135 GCA_017312705.2 Penaeus japonicus | reverse complement strand
ACCTAGAGAGATAAAGATAGAGACAGACAAAGAGAAACAGAAACACAGATAAAAAAAAATATTAATAATAAAATAAAATAAAATAAAATAAATAAATCACAGAAAATAAAACAAAGAAAAAAAACGAAAAAGAAAAAAAAACGAAATAAAGCGAAAAAAAGAAGAAGAAGAAGAAGAAGAAAAGCGAAAGAGAGCAAGGAAAGGCCAACATAAAACCCAGACCACCAAACCAGGGAAGTAAAACCGGTGGAAATTACACGGAGGCACGCCAGGGACCCTTTAGCTGGACCTTAAGATACGTGGAGTGTTGGGAAAGGAGATCGAATGCTTCCGCTCTCGCTCTCTCGCTCTCTCTCTCTCTCTCTCTCTCTGTCTTTCTCTCTCGCTCATTATCGCTGTCTCCCTTTCTCTCTTTCTGTTTTTTCTCTGACTGGCTCTTTCTCTCTCTCTCGTTCTCGGTCTCCCAATCTTGCTGTCTCTCTTTCTTTCTTTCTTTCTTTCTTTCTCCCTCTCTCTCTCTCTCTGCTCTTCTTTCTCTCCTTCTTTCTCCTTCTCTCTGTCTCTGTTCTTCTTTCTCTCTTTATTTCTCCCTCTCTCTATCTCTGTTCTTCTTTCTCTCTTTCACTGAGCCTCTCTTTGTCTCTCTTTGTCTATCTCTCTGTATATCTCTCTGTATATCTCTCGTCTCTTTCTCTCTCTCTCTCTCTCTCTCTCTCTCTCTCTCTCTCTCTCTCTCTCTCTCTCTCTCTCTCTCTCTCTCTCTCTCTCTGAGTGAAAAATGGATAGTGAGAGAAAGGGAAATAGGGAGAAAAGGAGAGAAGGACAAAGAGGAAGAAAGGGAGATAGATAGAAAGGGAGAGAAGAAGAAAAGGAGAAAAGGAAAGAGCGAGAAAGTTAGAGCAGGAGAGAGAAGGATGGACAGAGGCGGAGAGGATGGATGAGGAGAAGATGAGGTGAATAGAGGTGTCAGTGTGAATAAATGAGGAGGGAAATGAATAGATGAGTAGACGGATGTGAATGGATGAGGAGTAAGATGAGTACTGATAGTTCTCTCCTTTGCTCCTCACTCGCGACGAAAAGGAGGCGAAAGAGGAGGAGGTGGAGAGGAGAAAGGAAGGAGGGGAGGAAAAGGTGAAAAAAGAAGGGAAAATGAGATGGAAAATCGGAGAGAATGAAGTAATGAAGAGGAGAAATAAAAGTAGACAGAAGGAGGGGAGATAAAAGAGAAATGAGGAGAAGAAAGTTCAAAAGAAGAAAGGAAGAAAGAGGAGAGGATAGAGGGGAATAAGAGAAGGAGAGAAGGAAAAGTAGGACAAGTAATAAGAATGAGACAAAGAAAATGAGGGATAGGAACACGAAGGAAACAAGGAAAATATAACAAGTAATTAAAACAAGGCAAAGAAAATGAGGATGAGTAACACAAAAGGAAGTAAAGAGAAGGAAGAACAAGTAACACGAAGGAGGCAAAGGAAATAAAAAATGAGAATATGAAATACGAAGGAAGCCAAAAATAGAGGACAAGTGATTGAAAGGAGGCACAAAAAAATAAGGAAGCAATATGTTAAGAGCGAGTAACAAGATGGAAGCAAAGAATATTAGTAACTAAAAGAAAACGAGGGAAATAAGGGAGAGTAACAAAGGAAAGTAAAGGAAAAGCGAAAGCGGGACATGTAACACGAAGGAGGCAAATAAAATGAATAAACCGAAGAAGACAGAGGATATGACGACGATTAACTGGAAGGAAGCAAGGAAAATGAGGCCGAGTAACTGGAAGGAAACAACGAAAATGAGACCGAGTAACTGGAAGGAAACAACGAAAATGAGACCGAGTAACTGGAAGGAAACAACGAAAATGAGACCGAGTAACTGGAAGGAAGCAAGGAAAAGGAGGAGAAGAGGGAAGAAGTAGCGTCCAGTAGCCACTTCGTCTCCCACAACGTATTTCCTCCGACCTGCCTCATTTTTCTCTGTCGTTCTGCTATTACCTGCTTCACTTAATTTATTTTCTTACGGTAACTGAACAGGTTTGCTTATATATATACGGAGGGAGAGAGAAAGAGATGGAGGGTAGGTAGGGAGAAAGAACGAGAGAGAGAGAGAGAGAGAGTGAGAGAGAGAGGGAGAGGGGCGGAGAGAAAAAGAGAGAGAGGTTTTCTAATAGAATCATATTACCTAATCCCATCTTATTTTATTTTTAATATGTAACTGATTGATCTATCTAATTGTATGTTGATAAAATCGCATATGTGAATTCTACAAATGATTTTCTTTCATTCCATTGAATCGAAATATTTTTCTGTTACCAAGATATCATCCATATACAACTAAATAGATTTTTATTGCCAGAATATCAAACTTTTTTTCACTTGAATTTATATGCGTCACGTATTTTTCCCCGATTTTCACGTTTTTTTTTTTTTTTTTTTTTTTTTATTCGTAAAAAACAAAAATGCATCGTTCAGTCCTAAAACACAACCTGAATTTTGTGTGCGAGATTCTTGTTTTTTATGAACCTCCCTGGAATTAGCCTGTTAATGAAGCAATTAGAAAACGGAGGATTTTTTTTTAAAGGGTATTCTATTTTATTATGATTTGCTCAGGCAGATACGCTCCGGGAAAGGAGGGAGAAACAGGAAGGGCGAATATCTTATTGCTTTTCTCCGAACTTTGGCCTTACAGGGATTCATGGTTTACGGGACTTTGGAATTGGGATCATTCCGTTCTTCCTTGTTTCTTTCGATTTATGGCTCGTTCTTCACAGTCAGCCCTCTCTTGGCCTCGCTGCTTCTGTCTTGCTGTCCTTGATTCTGTATTTGTCTTTCTCTTTCTTTCTTTCTTTCATTCCCTTTCTCTGTCTCTCCGTCTTCACTCGCACTCTATCTCTATCTCTATCTCCATTTATCTTATCCACTCTCTCTCTCTCTCTCTCTCTCTCTCTCTTTCTCTCTCTCTCTCTCTCTCTCTCTCTCTCTCTCTCTCTCTCTCTCTCTCTCTCTCTCTCTCTCTCTCTCTCTCTCTCTCTCTCTCTCTCTCTCTCTCTCTCTCTCTCTCTCTCTTTCTCTCTCTCTTTCTCTCTCAATCTCTCTCTCTCTCTCTCTTTCTCTCTCTCTTTCTCTCTATTTATCTATCTATCTCCTTCTCTAGGAATTCTTTTCACTTTTCCTTTTCCTTTTCACCCGACCACTTCATATGCCCCCCCCCCCTCCACCTTCCTTATGTCACTTCTTTATAATTCACCCTACTAACCCCCTCCCCCCCCCCACCACCCACCTCCTTCCCCATAGAACAAAAACTCTTCAGAATGTACTTGTAATAACAGCCTTTTTTCCTCCCTCCCTACCTCCTCTTTCCTTACCTCCCTCGCTCCCTCGTCCCTTCCCCTTCTCACTACTCTTATCCCTTCTTTCATCTTCCCTTCTCCTCCTCTTCCTCCCTCCCTCCCTCTTTCTTCCCCCTTCCTCCTCCCTCCCTCTTCCCTCCCTCCCTCCCCCTTTCCTCTCCCTCCCTCTTCCCTCCTCATCGTCCCTCCCTCCCTCCCTCCCTCCTTCATCCACCCTCCTTCTTTTCCTTCTTTTCTTTCTTTTTTCCACTTCCTTTTTATTATCCCTTGAGGACCGAATTGTAAGGCCTACTGTTTCCCCTTCATAATGTCTCCGCTCTCGCCTCCCTCTCCCCTCTCCACCCCTCCGCCCCCCCACCTTCCTCTCCTCATACACTCTTCCCCTCGAGGGTTTTCCCTTTTTTTGTGTGGGCTACTTTCTCTCTCTCTCTCTCTCTCTCTCTCTCTCTCTCTCTCTCTCTCTCTCTCTCTCTCTCTCTCTCTCTCTCTCTCTCTCTCTCTCTCTCTCTCTCTCTCTCTCTCTCTCTCTCTCTCTCTCTCTCTCTCTCTCTCTCTCTCTCTCTCTCTCTCTCTCTCTCTCTCTCTCTCTCTCTCTCTCTCTCTCTCTCTCTCTCTCTCTTTCTGTCTGTCTCTGTTTTTTTTTTTTTTTTTTTTTTTCTGTCTCGGTTATTTTCTAGTTTTTCTTCCTTCTGTCTCTGCTTGTTATTTATTGTTTTCTTCCCTTCTAGTTTTCTTTCTTTCTTTCTTTCTCTTATGTTTTTGTTTGTTTGTTTGTTCTTTCCTTCCTGTTTTCTTTATTATTCGTCTATGCTTGTTTTATTTATTTATTTATCTCTGTTTCTTCCTCTTTATTTTCATCTGCTTGTTTTCATGTCTATTTCTCAATTTAGGGAAATATATATAGTTTACAACTTCCCGTTGCGGGAAGGTAGAGAGATAGAGAGATAGAGAGAGAGAGAGAGAGAGAGAGAGAGAGAGAGAGAGAGAGAGAGATGGATAGATTGAGACAGATAGATAGAGAGAGAGGAAAGAAAGAGAGAGAGAGAGATTGAGAGAGAGAGAGAGAGAGAGAGAGAGAGAGAGGAGAGAAAGAGAGAAAGAGAGAGAGAGAGAGAGAGAGAGAGAGAGAGAGAGAGAGAGAGAGAGAGAGAGAGAGAGAGAAAGAAAGAAAGAGAAAGAGAGAGAGAGAAGAAGCAAGATACTCTGTGTATAAGAACACATCGTAAGTGTGTGTGTGTGTGTGTGTGTGTGTTCTTGTGAGTAATCCTTACAAAGCTCACATCTATAATGGAACACTTCCTTATCCAGTATATTTCCTTCTTATACTTTAATTTCCTGATTAACTTCTACCTTTACAATTTATTTTTTTTGTATTTTTATCTACCTTTAATGCTGAGGTTCCTTAAGTCAACACTCCTTCATTTCGTGTCTATGAATCTATAGATCTATCAATTATTCTTTTTTCTCTTTCTCTGTCTCTCTCTATCTATCTATGTCTATCTCTCTCTCTCTCTCTCTCTCTCTCTCTCTCTCTCTCTCTCTCTCTCTCTCTCTCTCTCTCTCTCTCTCTCTCTCTCTCTCTCTCTCTCTCTCTCTCTCTCTCTCTCTCTCTCTCTCTCTCTCTCTCTCTCTCTCTCTCTCTCTCTCTCTCTCTCTCTCT
>BOPN01000425.1:270635-273135 GCA_017312705.2 Penaeus japonicus | reverse complement strand
TTATTGGGGATATTTTTAGTATGTGTACAAGTAATGTAGTACGAACGTGTTGTTTGCAGTGTTTATGTATGTGTGCGTGTGTGTTTTTGTGTGCGCGCACGCGTGTGTGTGAGTATGAATGTATTGATTCAGTGTGGGGCTACAAATGTGTTTGATTTTGTAACATGCAGAACTGCGGGAGATTAAGGGAGATTAAGCTGTAATGTGAACATTGATTATACTGTATTTTATGACATGTAAAGGATGAAGTATGATTATGAGGTTTATATTCTAGTATGAAATAGAACGAAGAACTAAATTACGATGTGGCAGCGAAGTGTAAACTAACTACACAAAGGCCGGAATAAGGTTGAATAAATAAATAAAAATGATAATACATAACAATGAACAAAAACACGGAGCTTTACAAATACAGCAACAGACACTAGCGACGATATAACAACGAACACGGACGTAATAATCACGCAATCGCCACGCCCCCAATATCGTAAGAACCAACACAACCACGCGATCGTAAACTTGCCTAAAACGATCGCAAAGATAACCAAAGTGATCGTACGCGTTTCCGAAACACACCCAAGGGAATCGTAAATGTGTGTAATATGATGTTAAATGTACTAAAACAATCGGGGACGTACTTTGGGTTATTACAGTCGTATTTACGGTTATTGTAAACGTACTTAGGATTATTGAAAACGTATTTATGGTTGCCAACGACGTAGTTAGTGTTATCGTAGACGCTGATAAGGTTGGCTTAAAGGAATTGTAGAGTTATCAAACTATATCGTAAAGAGATTCAACGTATTTATGGCTATCGGGAAAACACTCAAAATATGTCCAACGTTATCGCAAACGGACCAAAGAGTAACGTTTGCGCATTAAGTTGATCGTCAACACGTTATCAGCTATCGTAAGGACAATATATCATACTCACTCACGGCTATGATAAACACATGTAAGGTTATCGGACACGTATCATTGTCGATTATCGTAAAAGTATGTATAATTAATGAAATGTTATAGGCGAATCTTACGTTATCTTACCCGAACACATTCAAGACATACACAGACACACACACACATAAACACACGCACACACGCACACACACACACACATAAACACACACGCACACGCACACTCACACACACACATGCACTCTCACACACACACACACTCACTCATTCACTCACACGTACACTCACACACGAAAATAAACACGCACATGGACACTACAAAATTATCCCATATCATCTTAAACAAACGTATAAATCACATTTTGCAAGGTTATTGCAATAAAAAAAAAATATCCAGGATCAAGATTAAAGGAACGTTTTTTTTATCCTCAACAAACGCCTCGCAAACGTTTGTAAGGTTATTGCAAACGCATCCTAGACTGACCAGGAAGGAGTTCGTAGATGTAAACAACTCAGCTGATCCTCCCCAAATCGTCCCCGAATTGTACCATGAATCGTACCATGAATTGTACCATGAATTGTACCGTGAATCGTACCATGAAGTCATCTCTCCATTAATGAGGAAAGTTGTCTTGTTTACTCCTCGTGTCCCACGTGTTTTGCTCACTCCAAGTCTCTGTCTGTAAAGTTCATGTGGTCTGTTGGTCTTTGTTTTATTATTTTCGTTTGTTTGTTTGATTTTTGTTGTTGTTATTGTTGTTGTTTTTAGTGTTTTAGGGTCTGTTTGTTTGGCTATTTGTAATCTTCTTTGACAGTTTTTTTTCTCTCTCTTTCTATCTCTTTCTTTCTTTCTCTCTCTCTCTCTCTCTCTCTCTCTCTCGCTATCTATCTATCTATCTATCTATCTATTTATCTATCTATCTTTCTTTTTTCTCTCTCTTTCTCTCTTTCTTTCTTTCTTTCTCTCTCTCTCTCTCTCTCTCTCTCTCTCTCTCTCTCTCTCTCTCTCCCTCTCCCTCCCTCTCCAATTCTTTTTTTTTTTACCTTTCCAGACGAGTAGTCGAGAGCCCTTAAAACTCGGGGCCATTCGCCATTTGTTGGCATCGTCTGGAGTGCCACAGTGCTAGGCCCGATAATGCTATACTCTTTTCTCTCTCCTTGCCTCTCCTCCTTTCTCTTCTTTTTTTTCTATTTATTTTTCCGTTACCTTTACGAATAATTATTTGGCTTTCGTTTGCGTTTTTTTCCTTTTGTTTTTGCGTTCCATTTCCTTCTCTCTTATTCCCTTGTTCGCTTCTTATCTTCTTTCTTTCCTCCCATTTGTTCTTCTCTCTCTCTCCTATCTGCCTCCCTATCCCTTTTTCCTGCTCCTCTAATCTTTCACTCGCTCTAATTCCCTCCAGAAATTTTCTCCCCTCATCATGATTAACTCTTCCTTTTTTCCCCTCGCCATATATTTTTTTTTCCTTTTATCTCTCCTTCAACATAATTTCTTCTCGTTTTTTCTTCCTTCGTCCCGATTCAGTCTCCAATACTCTTCCCTCACCCATCTTTTTTTTTTTTCTCTTTCACCATAATTTGTTCT
>BOPN01000425.1:257980-265516 GCA_017312705.2 Penaeus japonicus | reverse complement strand
CTTTATCGCCCCATACACAGGCAGATATTTAGGAGATTTGGTCCGTAGCGATCAAATCTGCTGAAACTGAGCGATCAAATCTGCAGGTGTATGGCTAGCTTAAGGGACGGGAGAAGAGCGGTATTAGGGGTATGGGGATGGGGTGGGGTGATAGGGGAGGTATAGAATGGGGGAGGAGCTATGGGGGTGAGGGTGGGGGTGGGTGGAGGGTAGGGGGGGGGAATTCCGAGACTGTGCTGCTTTAAGACGAAGGCAGCAGACTGTAGTGATTCTCATAGTTTGTGAGAATCTGTCTATTCATACTCGTCTGTTTATTCATAGGCCTATCCAGACTTCATTTTCTATTTCAGTCTCTATTTCTGTTTACGTATCCATCTATATATCTATGGTATTTGGAATATGTGAAGTTATGTGTATGTTAATTAGGAAGGCCCAGTTAATACATGGTGACCATCCAGCCATCCAATGCCCTCATATGATACAATTATAGAAATGTTGATATTAATATTAATTTTGATATTGATAAGATATAATGATTAATAAGATGAGCATGATAATAGGGATAATGTTAATAACCATGATGATAATAATGACGCTGATAAGATTAATATGGAAGATAGTAATGATGGTAATAATGATAATGATGATAATCATTATGATTATGATAATAATATAGTAATTATGATAATGATAATAATATAGTAATTATGATAATGATAATAATATAGTAATTATGATAATGATAATAATATAGTAATTATGATAATGATAATGATAAAGTTCCTTGTTGTTGTTGATATCATCATTCTTATTATCACCATCATTATCATCATTATCATCATTCTTTTTATTATCATTATTATGATATTTAATGTCAGTATTATTATTATCATTATCAACATTATTGTTATCATTACTACATTATTACCATCATCATCATTTATATTTTTACTAATGCAATATTATTATCATCATTATCATTATCGATCGATATGATTACTTTTATTATAAGCATTATCATCATTACTATCATTATTATCATCTTCATAATTTTCATTTTCATTAATGTTATAATTTTTATTGTAATCGTTATCATCATAATCATTATCAATGTCATTATTAGTATCATCCTTACCATCATTATCCTTATTTTGTTATCATCATTGTTATTAGTATCATTAAAATCATAATTATCATTATTATCATCATTATCTTTTTTCATTATCATTATTACTATCATTGCCATTACTGTTATAACTATAACTATCATCATGATTGTTATAATTATGATTATCTTTATTATCATTATCATTATTATCATTATCATTATTATTATTACTATTATACTTCTTATCATTGTTAATATTATCAGTATTATCATTATCATTGTCATTATCATCATTATCATTATTGTCATTATCATAATGACCCTTATAATCATTATTATCATTAATATTATTACCCATGACCATTATCATTATCATCAATATCATGTTCATTATCATCATCATTATCCTTGTTATCATCATAAAATTGATAATCATTATATTTTTATTACTATGATCATTATCATTCCTATTATCATTGTTATCATTATTGCCATTATAACCACGTTTAGTATCGTCATTATCACATCATCATTATCATCATCAGCATTATTCATTAGCATCATCAGAATTATAATCATTTCTATTATTGTTGCCAATTATGATAAGCAGTTATAGCAACAGCATCGCCATTACGTAAATTATAAAACAAATAGAATAAAAAAAAAACATATTCTAAAAGAAAGAAAAGAAGAGAAACAACACACATCCAAAGAGATAAAAAAGGATAGAGGGGGGAGCGAAGGAGGTAGGAGGGGGTGGGGGGGGTGGGGGGGTGGGGGGGTGTAGGAGTCCTCCAGGCAGCTGTGGGATCGCCCCTTTAAAGTGTATCCTTCTGGTGGTCTTTTCTTAGGTTGTCTGGGTCCTGTGTGAGTGGGACGATGACCTTGTGTGAGCGTGTGTGTGTGTGGTGGTGGGGGGGGTGTTTGTTTGTGTGTGTGTGTGTGTGGGGTTGTGTTTGTTTGTGTGTGTGTGGGGGGGGGGGGGGTTTGTTTGTGTGTGGAGGGGGGTTTGTTTGTGTGTGTGTGTGTGTGTGTGTTTGTTTGTTTGTGTAGGTGTGTGTGTTTGTGCGTGACTTCGTGTATGTGTGTTTGAGTGAGTGAGGAAAAACAGGAAAGTTTAGAGTATCTAGTAGTTATAATTTTGTATATGGTTAGTTTGATCCTTAGACACAAACATAAATCTATACGAAACTGTGATAGATTGAGAGAGACAGAGATAGACAGACTGAAGTGGAGACATAGAGAGAAGTAGAGATAGAAAAAGAGAAAGATAGGCAATGTAGTTGATGTGGATGTGAGACAGAGAAAGAGACAGAGAAAGAGACAGAGAAGTAGAAATCAAGATAGACGATAATAAAAGAGTCACAGAGCAGCGATAGAGACAGACAGACGGACAGAGAGAGGGAAAGGCAAAGAGGCAGAGAAAGAGAGCGAGAGATAGACAAACAGAGAGACTGGCGAAGAAACAAAAATAGATAGAAAAGAGAGGTTACGGTGGAGATAGACCAAGAGACAAAAGGATAGAAACAAACACACGAAACCCAAACAGACAGGACCACAGACACACAAACAAACAACGATAGAGACAGGTAGTGCCAGAGACAGACAGGCATAGATAAAAGGGAAAGACAAAGCGGTAGACGAAGAAGTCCTATAGAGGGAGAGAGCGGGAGATGCTGTGGCGTCGACACAAACCTGAAACAGCGCCCGCGTGGCCCGCCTCCTAGCCGCCCACGCTCGGAAGAGCCTCTTTAAAAGCACGCTGTTGCTTCCTACCGGATAGGGGGATGGGGGGGAAGGGGGTAGGGCAGGGGGTAGGGTCTGAGGGGAGAGAGAGAGAGACAGGGAGGGGTATAGGACGGGGTGAGAGAGAGAGTGAGAGAGAGAGAGAGTGAGAGAGAGAGAGAGAGAGAGAGAGAGAGAGAGAGAGAGAGAGAGAGAGTGAGAGAGATAATGAGATAGAGAATAAGAAAGAGAGAGAGAGAGACTGAGAAAGAGAAAGAGAAAGCGAAAAAGAAAGAGAAAGAGAGAGAGGGGGAGAGAGAGGGAGAGAGAGAGAGAGAGAGAGAGAGAGAGAGAGAGAGAGAGAGAGAGAGAGAGAGAGAGAGAGAGAGAGAGAGAGAGAGAGAGAGAGAGAGAGAGAAAGAGAAGGGGAGGTAAGAGGGGGGGATAAGGGGGGCGGGGTAAAGGGATGTTATGAAACGAACTCACTACACCATGAAACAGGAGAGGGTGTACTCTCGTTGCAGACGTGTGTTGCTTACTCTGATGTTCTCTGTTCAGTGGTGGGACCTTTATGTCCTTTTTATTCTCTTTTGTTCTCTTCTTTATACATATTTATTTCTATATTTTATTATTAACATTACTTTATGTATATCTTATTATTGTTTCTTTTTTGTTGTTGTTGTTGTTTTTATGTTATTCAAGATTGTAGTTAAGTGGGCTTAATTTGTTAGCGTAGTATTTATTTCTTACTAATATTACTTTTTATCATTATTATTTCTTGTCCTTATTACTGCCATTATTTATCACTATCATTATCATCCTTATTATTACTATCATTATCATTATCATCATTTTCATCATCATCACCCTTATCTTCATCATTTTTACCATCAATATCATCATTATTATCACCAGTTAATACTAATCATTATTTTCATCTTTATCATCATCTCCCTTATTCTTATAATTGTCATCATTATCGCTGTCATTGATATGTCTGTGTAATCTGTTCTTTGTCTCTTCTTTATTGCAATTAAAGTTTATTGTTTTGACTAAAATTTGCCCTTTGTTACGAACCCTTTCTCTCTCTCTCTCTCTCTCTCTCTCTCTCTCTCTCTCTCTCTCTCTCTCTCTCTCTCTCTCTCTCTCTCTCTCTCTCTCTCTCTCTCTCTCTCTCTCTCTCTCTCTCTCTCTCTCTCTCTCTCTCTCTCTCTCTCTCTCTCTCTCTCTCTCTCTCTCTCTCTCTCTCTCTCTCTCTCTCTCTCTCTCTCTCTTTATCCTGTCCTTTATTGCACTTCGATCTCTGTATATTACTTGATGATATTTGTTTGGAACAGGTGTAACGCACAGAAAATTAGTAAGATAAATATAGAGTTGATTAAATGCTAATATTGTAGAGGTAGGGAGATTGCGTGAACAAACTCTGCAGAACAAATTAATGATAAAAGAGAACAGTTGGAGAGACAAGGAATTAATGAGAGAAATGGGGAGATGCATCATTAACCAGAAAAGTAATCTGAAGGGTTGGTACAAGCAAGCTATTTTCAATTATATATATGTGTATTCATTTGATATTAGATACATATAGATATGCTGGATAGAACAGATAGAGATACAATTATACTTCTACGTATACTATGTATACGTACATGTATGAATAGAATAAGATTCATTCAACAATGTTCATGCACAAATACAGACAAACACAAAAGACACACATATAAATACATGCACACATAAAGACACATACAAACAAAAGGACAAGCTACAAGACATGTATACATATACGCACACTGACATTCACCAATACGCACAGGTATACATGATAATCGTCTGTATCATTGTACATATGCAAGAAGAGAACTGTACAAAGGGATTCACGAAATTTTGTCATTGGAAAGGATGTATGTGTGTGTGTGTGTGTCCATGTTTGTGTGTGTGTATGTCCATGTTTGTGTGTGTGTGTGTGTGTGTCCATGCTTGTGTGTGTGTGTGTGTGTGACGGCCAGGCAGAGAGGTAGAGAGATAGAGACAGATACATAGAGAACAATATGGTAAAAGATTATGGTGGGTAACACGTTAGTGAGAAAGCGAGGTTGAATAGAGGGAGGTAGAAAGAAAAACAAAGAGATAAAGGAGGGTAGATAGATGATATTCAGAGAGAGAGAGAGAGAGGAAAGGAGGGAGGGAGGGAGCAAGGGAGAAAGGAAAGAAAGCAGGGAGAGAGAGAGAGAGTGAGAGAGAGAGAGAAACATAGAAACAGAGAGAGAAGGCGCGGTAGAGAAAGAGAAAGGGAGAGAGAACAGGAGAGGGAGAGGGAGAGAGAGAACGAGAGGGGAAGAAAGAGAGAATGGGAGGGTGAGATCGAATAGAGGAGGAATGAACATAAGATAGGAGAAGATAGGAGAAATGAGAGGGGGATATCCCAGGGAGGGGGTAGGGGAGAAGGTGGGAGAAGGGAGAGAGGGGGATATCCCAGGGAGGGGGTAGGGGAGAAGGTGGGAGAAGGGAGAGAAGCAGGTGGTGCTAGAACTTTAAGGTGAATGTTGGGCTGACCTCTTTAAGGTGTTGGGTGTCAGCCAGCTCCAGAAGGGCGGGTGTGTGTGTGTGTGGGCTGGCATGGGGAGACAGAGAGAGAGAGAGGGGGGGTGGTGAGTGAGAGAGGGGTGAGAGAGTGAGTGAGAGAGACAGAGAGACAGATACAGAGAGAGAGAGAGAAACAAAGACACACAGAGAGAGAAAGAGAGAGGGAGCAAGGGAGAGAGAGAGAGAGATGGGAGCAAGGGGGAGAGAGAGGGAGGGAGGGAAATAGAGAGGGAGGGAGGGAGAGAGAGAGAGAGAGGAGGATGTTTAGAGAGGGGTGGAGCAAAGAGGGGAGAGATGTAAGGGTGGAGAGTGGAGGAGGTGTAGAGGGAGGGGAAGGGAGAAGCAGAGGTTGAGGGGGCGGGGCGGAGCGGGGGGAAGGGGGGTTTAGGGCCGTTGGGAACGCCTTAAAGCCACCTTCACCCCCCCCCCTCCCTCCCTACCCCCTCACCCCCGCCTCTCTCTCTCTCTCACACCTTCGACTCCTCCCTCCTTCCTCCCCCTCCCCCCTCCCCCCGTTTGGAAACATCCCCTGTTTCCTTTCTCCGCAAGAGACTGTAAGGTCGTTAAGGACGTAATGGAAAGAAGTAAACAGGTCATTAGCGGATTAATGGCTAATGTCATGGCTAATTGACATCGCCAATTTATATATTTGGATTGCGTTTGTTGCATTTGTGCGTGCGTATACATAAATACATACTTACACACACACACACTCACACACACACACACACACACAAACACACACACACACACACACACACACACACACATATATATATATATATATATGTGTGTGCGTGTGTGTTTGTGTGTGTGTATTGATACATAATTACATACATCATAATTGCATACATTAGCTATCACTCATATATGTTTCTATTTGCTTTGATAAATGAATACAGATAAAAGAAATTGTATGAGATAACGATATGACTATAATCTGAGACTATGAAGAGAGAGGATAAATAAAAAAGAAAGAAAGGGAATAAAGAGAAAAAAAGAGATAGAGAGAGAATATGAGATAAAGAAAGAGAGTGAGTGCAAGAGAGAGAGACATAGAAAGAGAGAGATAACGAGAGAGAGAATGTGTGTGAGAAAGATAGAGATAACGAAAGAGAGAGTGTGTGTATGAGAGAGAAAAAGAGAAAGAAAGAGAAAGAGAAAATTAAGTGATGAATGAGAGTGCAGAGAGGAAAGAGAAAAAGAGGTTCATTTCCTTTGCATTTCCCCCGCGCTTCTCCAGCTGTGATTAATGTTGTTTCTCCATGGTCTGTCTGTCTCTAGTTAGACGCAACAGCAATATAGAAATATACTTTACAGAGTATCTCAGGGACCTGTCGCTGTAAAGTGGCGTTCGGGACCGTAGAGTTTTCTCGCATGCTGTAAATTTCTTCTCTTTTTCTCTCAGAATTATTTCATGTAATTGTATTTTAGTCTTTTTATGTACCTTAGCAACAGAAAAGTCGATGTGTTTTTTTTTTTGTTGTTGTTTGTTTGTTTCTTTTTTTGTGTGTCCATGTGTGTGTGTGTGTGTGTATGAGAGAGAGGGAGAGGGATAGAGAGAGAGAGAGAGAGGGATAGACATAGAGAATGAGAGCACGCGCGTGTGTGAGTGTCAAAAAGAGATAGCAAGAGAAAGAGAAAGTTAGAAATGAAGACAAAAAAGTAACAATTAACACGAGCAAAGATTTAACAAACAAACAAAAAAACTATCTAAAGTTTTACATTATACGATAAACACCCAAAGTAGCAATACGATTATATAAAAAAAAAAAAAAAATACAGCACGCAGTTTTAAAAGAGTGAATTTAAACCTCACTTTGTAAACACACAAGGTTTTTAAAGACGCTGAGACGATAGTGTTCAATTTTTCTTCACCAGATTTGACGCATTTCACATTTACACAGTTGGCCTTTTAGTATACAAATATATATATATATATATATATATATATATATATATATATATATATATATATATATATATATATATACTTACATATATATATATATATATATATATATACTCATATATATATATATATATATATATATATATATATATATATATATATATATATATATATATATATATATATTTACTTATATATATATATA
>BOPN01000425.1:245480-247980 GCA_017312705.2 Penaeus japonicus | reverse complement strand
TTTTGTTTATATTTTTCTGCGTTTATCTATTTTTTTTACTATTTTTTCTCTTTGTTCCTTTCTTAATCCCTTCATTAATCGGAATCTAGTATTCATTTATTTATTAATTCCAATGATAGTTTTTTTCAGGATTTTTTGTGGTTGTTGTGATTTCTTCCCTTTTCTGTTTCGTGTTTATCTATTTATCTGTTTTATCTGTTCATAATTGTATTTATTGATTTATTTTCCTAATCATTTTTTCGATATAAGCTCGTTAGATTTATTTTGTCACTCTTTTTATTTATTTTTTTATCCATATTTCTGCTGGGCAACTATATACTCTCTTTTCTCCTACTCCATCCTACATCCTACATCCCCGTACCCCCCCCCCCCCTTCCTATTAACCCCTCCCTTCTTATTAACCCTTTCCCCCTCTCCCTCCCTTTCAACCCTCCCCTCTCCTTCAAGCCCCTCCCCTCTTTACAAATTCCCTTATCTCACTATCCATGCAGACAACAACAACAACAACAGTAATTACCCCAGTTACTCTCTTGTCCCCAACAAGTGTTCATTGGCGAGGGAAAGCGGTACCAGTTACTCTCTCGTCCCTAACAGGTGTTCAGTGGAGAGGGAAGGCAATACCAGGAATTAACTAGTTACTTTCTCGTCCCTAACAGGTGTTCAGTGGAGTGGGAAATCGTTACCAAGAATTAACCAGTTACTCTCTCGTCCCCGACAGGTGTTCAGTGGCGAGGGAAATCGTTACCAAGAATTAACCAGTTACTCTCTCGTCCCCGACAGGTGTTCAGTGGCGAGGGAAAGCGGTACCTGAGTACAGTCGACCCCCGTAGAAGTAACTGGACGAGGTACCTAAGACCGGCGCCAGACAGGGACTCTGCTAACTTGGTGGTTGTACCTCGACCTATGCTCGAACCAGGTATGTGTGGATGTTTGGATTTGTACTTGTGTTATGGTATATTGGTGGTTGGTGGTATGTATGTGCTGAACTCTGTGTGTGTGTGTTTGTGTGTGTGTGTGTGTTGTGTGTGTGTGTGTGTGTGTGTGTGTGTGTGTGCTTGTGTGTGTGTGTGTGAATGTCTGTGTGTGTGTGTGTGTGTATGTGTGTAAGAGAAAGGGAGATATATAGATTAATAGAGAGAGAGAGAGAGAACTAGAGAGAGATGGAAAAAGAGAGTGAGAGAGAGAGAGAGAGTGTGTGTGTGTGTGTGTGTGTGTGTAAGAGAAAAGGAGAGAAGGGAGAGATATAGATTAATATATATATATATATTTATATATATATATATATATATATATATATATATCTCTCTCTCTCTCTCTCTCTCTCTCTCTCTCTCTCTGAAAAAGAGAGTGGGAGAGAGAGTGTGTGTGTGTAAGAGAAGGAAAGAGAAATATAGAGCAAGAAAGAGAGAGAAAGAGAGAGAGAGAGAAAACAGACAGATAGAAAACAGAGAGTGTCAAAAACAGAGATTAATGAATGTAGCAAATAGACAGATATGTTTTCTTTTAGGTACACGCTGTTCAGTTTGGCACCACAACAATATTTCCAACTCTATACTGGGACCTGACAAAAATCCAAAACAGTTTGTCTTTCTATTAATGCCTCAGATGAAATAGATATATTTTCACTGATACTCGAAATAGATATATTTTCATTGGTACTCGATTTAAATATATTTTCACTGATAGTCGAAATAGATTTATGTGTGTATGTGTGTGTGTGTGTGTGTGTATATATATATATATATATATATATATATATATATATATATATATAGATAGATAGATAGATAGATAGATAGATAGATAGATAGATAGATAGATATAGATATAGATATAGATATAGAGATAGATATAATAGATAGATAGATATAGATATAGATATGTATGAATATATATATATGAATATATACATATAATTATGTATATATATATATATATATATATATATATATATATATATATATATATATATATATATATATATATATACATATAATTCATATTGCTCTTTTGGACAGACAAAACTCATTTGTGGCAGACAGTTCATTATCATGTATATTTGAAATACACGATATACCCACAGCTGATCCACACATTTGTCATGTTCGTGAAAAATGCAGGCTAGGTTCTATCCAAGCTGTCTATCACTTAATGAAGCAGATTATGAATCTTTTTTAAATAATGCTTGGTCATGATTGCGTTGCATTATGGCTGCAATGATTAGGTAATGATATATTTTCCTTCATTTGATTGGTCATTATGATTAGGGTAATGATGATGATGAGGAGGATGATAGTGACGTTGATATAGGTAATGATTTTTGTGATAAGGATGATGATTATAATGATGATGGTAATGATATTGATGGTGATTGTAGTTACGGTTATGATGGTAGTAATGATGATAATGAAACTGGTAATTAAAACGATATGAAAAATGGTAATTTTAATGACACTGATAGCAATGATAGTAATGATAATAATGATAATGATAATGATAA
>BOPN01000425.1:227980-230480 GCA_017312705.2 Penaeus japonicus | reverse complement strand
CTATCTGCTTATCTATCTAACTTTCTCTATCTCTATTTCCCTCTACGTAGACCTAGACCTGTTTCTTACCCAGAAGTGAATGAGTGTGGAACAGCATGTAAACCATCCGTTATTCAATAACTCTTTTCTCTCTCTTTCTCTCATTCACTTTCTCTCTCTCTCTCTCTCTCTCTCTCTCTCTCTATATATATATATATATATATATATATATATATATATATATATATATATATATATATATATATATATGTATGTATGTATGTATGTATCTCTATCTCTCTCATTCTCTCTCTATCTCTCTCATTCTCTCTCATTGTGTGTGTGTGTGTGTGTGTGTGTGTGTGTGTGTGTGTGTGTATGTATGTGTGTGTGTGTGTGTGTGTGTGTGTGTGTGTGTGTGTGTGTGTGTGTGTGTGTGTGTGTGTGTGTGTGTGTGTGTGTGTGTGTGTGTGTATATATATATATATATATATATATATATATATATATATAAACATATATATATATATGTATATATATATATATATATATATATATATATATATATATATATATATATATCCTTCCTCCTTCCACCCTCTCTTTCTTCATCGACCTTTCTCTCTTTCTTCTCTCCAAACCCACTATGGCAGAATATCGAAGCTTCCCAAAGTTCCTTCTTTTCCGCAAATTTTCCCCTTTCGGAAATCTTGATAATCTCGGCCAATTTTCTCGACAACTTTTTCATTAAAGTGACGAAATTTTGAAACGTGATTCATTTCATCTTAAGATATAGCGGCGTGTCTTGTTTAGAATAGTTTCGATGGAGGAGGTGAAATACCGTGAGATATATATATTGTTTACATTTTATTCATGCAGTTTATTTACCTTAAGATATATTTCTCATTTCTCGTTACCTCATTCTTTTTCCTTCTTCTTCATTTTTACTTCTTCTCTTTTTGTTCTTCTGTCTCAACGCCATTTTGTTTTACGAGCCTGTTAACGGTAGACCAACCGCCCTGGAGACACTCAGACTAAAACCTTCCACGCGCGTGGGTTGTGCATTTTGAGATTATGGAGCAAAATAGAGGGCGTTGTTGTTCGTTGCCGCGTTTATCTTTCTTATTATTCTTCGCTGTTTTTTATTCTTTTCCTTTCTTTTTCTTTTTTCTTCTTTCTTTCTTTTTTAGTTATATTAGTTTCTGTAGCTCTCTCTCTCCCTCCCTCTCTCTCTCTCTCTCTCTCTCTCTCTCTCTCTCTCTCTCTATATATATATATATATATATATATATATATATATATATATATATATATATATATATATATATATATATATATATCAATCTCTCTCACTTCCTTCTGCTTTTCTCTCTCTTATTCTTCCTTATTCTCATAATTTCCAAACATTTTCTCAGCCGTTTCCCCTCCACTTTCCTGTTGCTCGGCCCTCACAACTCATTTTCATACATACCCATCGGGCACCCGCCCCCTCCCACCTGCATCCAACCCCCGCCATGTCAACCTCTATAGTTCTTCACCTTATCCCATTCTCTTCATCGTTATTCCCTCCTTCCTTCCTTTCTTCATTCTCCTTCTTTTCCTTTCCTTCTTTCCTTTCTTTCTTTTTCCTTCCTTCTCTCCTTTCCTCTTTTCTTTATTATCGCCTTCCCTTCTTCCTTCATTCCCTCCTTCCCTCCTTCCCTCCACCTTTTCTTCTATCCATTCCACCCTATATCACTCCTCTTCATCAACTCCCTCCTTTCCTCTTCATCCCTCTCTTTCCCCTAACTCCCTCCTCCGTCTTTTCTTCCCTCCTTACCTCCCTCCTTACCTCCCTCCTTATCTCCCACCTCTTCTTCCCCCCTCTCTCTCTCTTCATTCCCTCCTTCCCTCCTTCCTCCCTCCTCTTACTTCCCCTTCTCCCTCTCCTCTCTTCCCCCTCTCCTTCCTCATCCTTCCTCCCTCCCTCCTCCCTCCCTCCTTCTCCTTCCCTCCTCCTTCCCTCCTCCCTCACTCCTTCCCTCCTTCTCCTTCTTCTTCTGCTTTCTTCTCTTCTCCCCTCCCTCCTTCTTTCCCTCCTCCTTCTCCCTCCCTCCTCCTCCTCCTTCCTCTCTCTCCCTCCTCCCCCTCCCTTCCTCCTTCCCTCCCTCCTCCCCCTCCCCCTCCCTCCTCCCTCCCTCAAGTCCTTAGGGGTGAGGGCGCATTCAGCTCGGGAAAATGGAAATTCCTTTGTAGAGAGGTTTTTAATCATGACACAGCGAGCCGGCTTTTTTACACACTCTGATAAATTAGCTGAACATGGGGTACGGATATCTGCCCCCTACCCACCCTCCCTCCCCCTCCCTCCCCTCTCCTTACCCTTACCTTCTTCCCACCCACCCACCCCCCGCCACCCCCTTTCTTCCCATTCCTTTCTTTATCTTTTTTTCTTTCTTTCTTTCATTCCTAACCCTTTCTCCTTCTCCCCCTCTCCCCGCAACGTCATCCTTTCGTGTGTGTGTTTCTTCCGTTTTGTTTTGTT
>BOPN01000425.1:220480-225480 GCA_017312705.2 Penaeus japonicus | reverse complement strand
TATACAGAGAGGAACCTAGCCTCAGGTCTTGCGTTATTATGTCTCTCTGTTTTGTTTTGTTTTTTTCTTGTTCTTTCTTTTTTATTTCTTTGTCTTATTTTTCTTCTCTTTTCTGAACTTGATGATTCGTTCGAACTTTTTATTTATTTTATATTGCACATGTAAATATCATTATCAATATAATGTAATGATTATGATATACATATTCATCTTCATTGCTACCAATACTATTTTCATATTTATGGAAAATGATAATTGTCAGTACTATGTTAATTGTAATGATAGTTAGTATAACCTCTATCAACATCATCGTTGTCCTTTTTATCCTCATTACCATTGGAAACATTATTATAACTAGTAGCAGTATAAAAGATAACACAAGTATACTATAAAATAAAAATAAAAAATGTGTGTGTGTGTGTGTTCGTATGTGTTAATATGTGTGTACATATGTGTGTCTTATAGAAAGATAGATACATAGATAGATATATACATATACAGACATAGAAACACATATACATCAATAAAGTATAACACAAATAGCACAGGGCCCCCCCCCCCCCCCTCCTCCACGCCAAAAAATAAAGGAGGATCAATATTCACTCGTCCACTCTTCGTACATTGAAAACTCGTCACTTGTGTACACAGTCTGCATTTTGTTGATGTTCGAACAATATGATTTTTTTTTTTTTTTTATCACACGTTTCACTTTTTGTTCAATTATATCCTTTCTTTTCTCTCCCTCTCACTCGTTTTATATGTATTTCTGTCTGTCTAACTGTCTGTCTGTTTATCTTTCTATTTATCTAATCTATCTATCTGTCTATCTGTCTGTCTATCTGACTATCTATCTATCTATCTATTTAATTCTCTCTCTCTCTCTCTCTCTCTCTCTCTCTACATATATATATATATATATATATATATATATATATATATATATATATATATATATATATATATATATATATATATATACATATATATATATATATATATATATATATATATATATATATATATATATATATATATATATATATATATATATATATATATATATATATATATATATATATATATATATACTGTCTATCGATCTGTCTGTGTTTCTATTTTTTATCTGTGTATCTGTCTCTCTATCTGTCTCTCTACTTATATCTATATTTCTATCCATCAATCCACCTTTTCCTCTTTGCTTAACATTCCACTCCATTCTCTCTCTTTTCATCTTCCCCATCTTTCTCTCGTTTCATCCCTCCCTCCATCTCCTCAACATTCTTCAATTTCCTTTCTCTCTCCCGTCCCTTTCTCTCCCTCATATCTCCATCTCCCACACCATTCTCTCTCCCTTATACCTCCATCTCCCTTACCACTCTCTCACGTCTCTTCTCTCTCACATCCTTCCATCTCCCACACCATTCTCTCTCCCTCATACCTCCGTATCCTTCCATCACTCCATCTCCCACGCCCTTCCTTCTCCCTCATACCTCCATCCCCCCTCCCCATTCTCTCTCCTTCATCTCTCCATCCCCCCTTACCATTCTCTCATTTCCCTCCCCTCTCCCATCTTTCCCTCACGTATTTCCACCCACAGTAATCACAGGCGAACTGTTGAACTGTTTGTATTCCGAACCGAAACAACATCAGGTTTAACATCACTTCATTCCATCATTACATTGTCGCTGTTTGCAATTGTCGCTGTTTGCAATTGTCGCTGTTTGCCCTCCTGTGCTATACGTGAAGGACTCTTACTTAGGGACGCGGTGTTCCCCTTCAGGAGTCTGGGGTTGTTTTCGTTTGCACGTTGGGGATTCTGTCTCATTAGCTTTATGTTGTTGTTTTTTTCTATCTATTTCATTTCTCTCGTTTCATCCCTCCCTCCCTCTCCTCACTCATTTCCTTTCTCTTTCCCGTCCCTTTTTCCCCCTCAAGTCTCCATCTTTCACACCATTCTCTCTCCCTCATACATTATCTTTGTTTTTGTTTTTTTGTTTGTTTTTTATTTCAATTTATTTGTTCTTTATTCAATTGTTTGTTGAAATATACTTGTTTCAATTTTTTTTTCTTTTTTTTCTCTCTCTGTGCTTCTCTGGGTTTCTTTCTCTCTCTCTATCTCTTTCACTCTCTATCTCTATCTCTCTATTATTCTCTCTCTCTCTCTCTCTCTCTCTCTCTCTCTCTCTCTCTCTCTCTCTCTCTCTCTCTCTCTCTCTCTCTCTCCCTCTCTCTCTCTCTCTTTTTCCCCTTTCCTCCCTTCCTTTCTCCCTCTCCTTCTTTCCTTCCCTCCCACACTAACTCCTTCCCTCTCCCTCCCAATCACACTATTCCTCCCCCCTCTCCGCCGTTCTTCCCTCCCCCTCCCCCTTCCTCCCCCTCCCACTCTTTCCCTCCCCCTTCCCCTCATCCGCTGATATGTCTCCCCCTTGTGTGTTCGCCTTTGTTGCGTCTCCGTGTGCTGTAAATATTAGATTGTGTGTTCTGCCGTCTGCCCGTGTGAGGAACTTCTTGTCACTCTTGTCTCATTGGCTGCTGAGTTGCCTAGTAGTTTTTGTTTCGTCTATTTTCATTCATTTCATTATTTTTCATTCATCTTTGTCTGTATATTTGTCTGGCTGTCTCCTTATCTCTCTATCTATCAAACTGATCTGTTTCTCTCTCTCTGATTTCTCTTTCTCTCTCTTCCTCTATCTATCTATTTCTCTATCTATCTATATATCTATCTATATATCTACCTATCCATCTATATATCTGTCCGTCTATCTACCTATCTATCTAGCTAGCTAGCTATCTAACTATCTAGCTATCTAACTATCTAGCTAGCTAGCTATTTAGCTATTCAACTCTTTATCTATCTATCTATCTACATGTCTATCTATCTATCTAATTATTTTGATATCTATATATTGATCTATCAATCTTGATATCTATCTATGTATCTATCTTAATATCCATCTATATATTTATCTATTTATCTATCTCTCTATCTATCTATCTATCTGTCAATCCATCCATTTATCTATCTATCTATCCAGCTCTCACATACCTCGTACCTCTACATATCCTGTTATTACACAGTGCATTCTCGCCTCTTTTTTGCAGGCAACGTGACACTGCAATTTGATATTCAATTTTCCTTTGTATTGTTTTTCCACTTGCATTTATTCTTTTTTTATCTGCATTTATTTGCTGTCACTTTGGACTATGTTACTGTGTGTGTGAGAGAGAGAGAGAGAGAGAGATAGAGAGAGAGAGAGAGAGAGAGTGTTTATAAGAGAGAGTGTGTCTGTGTTTGCATGTATATGCATCCGTGTGAACTTACACGCGGCTGCAATCACACACATGTTAAAAAATCTACGAATACCCATATGCATAAAACACACACACACACAGACACACACGCACATATACACACACACCCCCCCAAAGCCCCTCTCCCTCCGCCATCATTCCCCCTACACATACATACACTCCTCCTCCCCCTTCCTCTCTCCCTCCCCTTCCCCTTCTCCCTCCCCATCCAACTCTCCCTCCCCCTCCCCCCCTCCCGCTCCCCCTCCCTTCTCCCTCTCCCTCCCCATCCAACTCTCCCTCCCCTCCTCTTCCCCCTCCCCCCTCCCCCATCCTCCTCCCTTCCCCCTCCCCCTCCCCCATCCTCCTCCCTTCCCCCTCCCCCTCCCCCTCCTCCTCCCTTTGCCCAACTTCGGAAGAAAAAAAAACAGTAGGAAGCACCGTAGCCTTGATTGCTAATACCGCACCACAATCGCCATTACAACCCGATCAAACGGAGTTCACGGGATTTGTTAGTATTGCTTCTGTCTCCTCGCTTCCCTCCTCGGCCTCGGACATCCCTGGGTGGTTTAGTGTGTGTGCTTCAGTGTGCTTCAGTGTGCTTCGCTCTGCACGAGGTTTCAAAAGAGAGAGAGGGGGGGAGGAAAGTATTGAAGGAGGATTGTGAGAGGGGGGATGTGGAAGGAGGGCAGTGGAAGGAGAAATACTGAGAGGATGAAAGAAGGAGAGGCAGGTGGAAAAAGAGGGAGAGGGAGGTGGAAGGAGAGATAGTGAGAGGACGAGGGAGGGAGTGGGAAAAAGGAGCAGGGGGAGGGAGAGGGAGAGGGAGGAGGAGAGAGAGGGGGAGAGGGAGAGGGAGGGGGAGGAGGGGGGGAGGGGGGGGGAGAGGGAGAGGGAGAGGGAGGAGGAGAGGTGAGGAGAGGAGGAGGAGAGGTGAGGAGAGGAGGAGGAGAGGAGAGGAGGAGAGGAAGAGAGGAGAGAGAGGAGGAGAGGGGAGAGGGGAGGAGGGAGGAGGAGGAGGAGGAGGGAGGAGGAGGAGGAGTGGGAGGAGGAGGAGGAGGGAGAGGAGAGAGTGGATGAGAGGGCTATGGAAGGAGAGGGGGGGTGAAGGAGATATAGGGAGAGTAAAGGGGAGGGAAGGAGAGGGATGAAGATAGAGGAGGGAGAAGGAAAGAAGGATAGGAGAATTAGGGAGAGAAATAGGGAGGGAAGGTTTAGAAGATGGAAGGAATGAAGGGAGGGATGGAGAATGGGAGAGGGAGGAGGAGGGGGGAAGAGAGAAGAAGGGAGAAGGATGGGGAGATGGTAAGAGGGAGAGAGAAGAAGGGAAGGCTAGGGTGATAAAAGGAGGGAGGGATGAGAAGTGGGAGATAGGATGGAGGGGGAAAGAGATGTGAGAAGGGAGAGGGAGAGGGGGGTAAGGGAGAGAAGGGATTATAAGGAAGGTACAGCATATGGCTTTTGGGAAGGAGGGAAGGGAGTGGGAGGAGGGAAGGGAGTGGGAGGAGGGAAGGGAGTGGGAGGAGGGAAGGGAGTGGGAGGAGGGAAGGGAGGGGGAGGAAGGAAGGAAGATTGTAGAGACCACGAAGGGGGGGAATGGAGTGTGCTAGGATAGAGGAGGGAGCGAGAGAGAGAGAGAGAGAGAGAGAGAGAGAGAGAGAGAGAGAGAGAGAGAGAGAGAGAGAGAGAGAGAGAGAGAATGTTATATA
>BOPN01000425.1:197980-202980 GCA_017312705.2 Penaeus japonicus | reverse complement strand
GAAAGAAAAAAAAACATTAAGAGGAAAATTTCACAAGAACTTCTCAGATTTATGCTTTAGTCCTAAGCAGATATTTCAATTGAGAAGGAGTTTAGATTATATATATCTGAGTGCATAATATTTAATCCCAAAAGTGTCATCAGATCAAACGAAAAAAAGAACATGCCCAATATATCCTATATCAATTAAATAAAACACTGACATCATATTATCCTACAGCAAATTGATAAATTTATCAACGTTGCAGAAAATGAAAAATCTTTTAAAAATAGTTCAATCATACATTTAGAGAGTTACTAAAGGATGTTTTCATTCTAATGTAAATAGCAATCGTAGAATCTTACTGCAGTTTCCCCCAAGGAACTTCATTCATCTTTCTTTTCACTAATGACAGTCTGAGGTGTTTGTAAATAATAGTGATACATATATATACATATCCTGTATATATATCTACATTTTTTTTTTTTTTTTTTTTATCTGAAAAATCTTTTGGTTACAAATAATGTGTATCTTTCTTGTCTACAATTTAATGGTTCATTGTGATTGGTTTCTGGCACTGCATCTGCATGTGTACATATGACCTCATTCCACCTACTCGTCCTCTCCTCTTCCTCCTCCTCTTCCTCCTCCTCTTCCTCCTCCTCCTCTTCCTTCTCATCCTACCCATCCTCTTCCTTCTCATCCTACCCGTCCTCTTCCTCCTCCCTCTCCACTCCCTCCTAATCATCATCCTACTTCCCCTACTCCTTCATTCCACTTTCATCTTCCTCCTTATTTTTCATTTTCTCGTCCTCCTCCTCTTTCTCTTCATGGTCCTCATTCTCCTCTTGTTCCTTTTCCTAGTCTTCTTTTTCCTTCTTCAACTACGACTACTACTATTACTTTTACTATTAGTACTATTACTCTTCTTCTTTTTCTTTCTCTTCCTCACCTTTTTCTTCTTCTTCCTCCTCTTAGTCTTATCATTCCCCTCCTCCTCTTCCTCCTCCCCCTTCTCTTCTTCTTCTTCTTCTTCTTCTTCTTCTCCTCCTCCTCCTCCTCCTCCCCCTCCTCCTCCTCCTCCTCCTCCTCCTCTTCCTCCTCCTCCTCCTCCTCCCCCTCCTCCTCCTCCTCCTCCTCCTCCTCCTCCTCCTCCTCCTCCTCCTCCTCCTCCTCCTCCTCCTCCTCCTCCTCCTCCTCCTCCTCCTCCTCCTCCTCCTCCTCCTCCTCCTCGTCCTCGTCCTCCTCGTCCTTCTCCTTGCTTCTGCCGCCACCCAACCCCACTCTGGGTAGCGGCAAGATCCACGTGCAAGGTAGAGTGTTAGGAGCGACCAGTCCCGGCCGCCCGCACGCCCACACAACTCCATGTCTAGGCTTAGTCCAGGACCACGGGCGGGGTCCTCCAGGGTCCACCAGGGTATCCAAAGGGGGGACTTTAAAATGAACAATAATAATGATAATACTAAAAGGATACAGTGTCAGCACCAGTAGCAGACAGCCACGGGCCAGAGCACAGGGTTTGGGGCACAGCCAGGCTGGACTATTTATACCTTTTATATCAAGCTTTTTTTTCACTCTTTTTTTCTATACAGTTAGAATTCTGAAAACGCACAGTTCTACGTCTCTTTTCGCTCATATTCACGTTTCCCTCCCCACCTTTTCCTCAGTATTCTCTTTCTTTGGCAAAAAGCAAAAAGATCGATAACTGAGAAGGAAAAAAAAAGAATCACAGAAGATAGAAGCGTGTGCGTATTCAGGCCTTTGCCCCTCTCAGCTGAGCGAGCCACAGCCTCTTGCATAAACCTAGATTCACGTTCAAGTGTTACCTAAGACTCACAAAGCGTGAATTTATCAAAGGTAGAGATAGACTTCACATGAATGGCTATTACTTTGCTTATACTAAACAACTAGTTTTAGTGAGACACGCTTGGGCTGTGATACAATAATGATAATGATAATAATGATGATTATTGGAAATTGTCCAATAACACATTTAACACACAGTAGGGCAAGAGACAGTAGTCTTAGTGTAGTAACTTAGCCAGACGAAGACAAACCTGCTTACACAAAGGACATTAGTGCAATATGCATCCAGTGACTATAGCAAGGAGATTATTAAGATGGTGTCATGCGAGTAGGAGTGAGCAGATTAGATCATTCAAAAGGGTTCGATTTCAGTTAACTAGTCTGTCTTTTGAGTCATGTCAGTCATGAAGAAAAAAGATGATATAAAGATTTTTAAGACATATCTCTTGGTACTTTTCAAAGTAGTGTAAACTTCAAAGTGCGATCAGTGACAAAGAGAAAAATACTCTTTGAGTTAGTTGTCAATACTTCGCTGATGTGAAGATCAAAGATTGCGTGAGGATTTCTAAGAACATTAGATATTCTTCTGATCATAAAAGCTTCAACGTTTACTCATTTGAATTCTCAAAATTACTTACAAAGTTGGCTTCTTAAAAAGGCAAAACAAATATCGAAAAAAAATATATCATCTAAATAAGGCTATATATCATTAGCTTGGCAGGATTAGGATTTCCTTAATATGAGCAAAGATACAAAAGACAAGTTCAAAGAGATAAAGGACGAGACTTAGGAGACAACAAGGACAAAACGGACTATTCTTGGTTATGAAATAGAGTTTAGCACTTCTACTGGAACCGAAAGGCATACACTGCCCTGGGTTTTACAGATCTGCAGTAGCCATTAGCCATTATAGTTCTCATAGTAGTACTTTGAAACTTAGGTACAGTGTAGGTCTTACTGTACGTAACTTCAACGATTTGTATTGTAGGTCATACTGTAGTTATAATTAATTTAATCTACTTTTTTCTGTTGAATAACAGATATAATAGTAGTGAGTAGGTTCTTTTGAGGAATTGTGGAAATACACATAATCTATAGCTCATGCATATATCTGCAAAGGGGACGATTGAACGTAACAGACTGAACAAAATGCATATAGGTTTATTTTAGGACAGAGACAAAACAATACGGAAAATAATTTGCCCAAAACATAAGACTGACATTTTACCTTTTACTGTGAGGATTCAGGCAGTGTGTCTAAAGAACCTGCAAATACGTTTCAGTTTCAACAGACCTAGGCATAGTGTACGTAACATTATAAACGTCAATGAACATAGTTAACATTTTCACATAGATCATTAAGGAAGGGAACTATAAACCTATGTCTAGAGAGAACATGAATTTTCTCCTACATAGGATTTATTATTATTAACAAGGAAATGAAGTCAATTCCGTATAATTTGCGTTCAGTTAGATTTACTTATTATCCAAAGGGATTTACACATAAATACATGGGTTAAATTCAGGATTAGGATCAATTTGATCATGTAACCAAATAGCATACCTTTATGAACAAAAAGATTAGCTTGTAACTCATATGAATAAATACACAATACACACATTAGAATAAAAGTCAGTTAAAAGTTCTGGACCAAACTGTTTGCGACTCACACACCAAAAAAAAAAACAAATAGACCTCTCTTAAAAGATAACAAGTCAAACTAAAAAAAAAAAAAAAAAAAAAACCCTGCGACACATTTTAGTCCTGACTGTGTAACTGGTTGTAACTGTAGGACCTGGTATGTGGACCGTGGACTGGATATAGTGACTGGATATAGTGACTGTAGCATCCGGCTGTGCCCCAGCGATCGTGCTCTCCTTGAGTTTCGAGTTAGAATGAATGTTCTTGGTGTCGTTGCTTTAGCTTAGATGCTGCGCTAGACTCTAAGGTCACATATGGGCGGGCTCTTGACGCCGTAATCTCTTTATGAAAACGACCTGGAACCTGGACATTCGGGACGCTCAAATTTGTGACAATATATACATATGTATATACTTAAAGCATCCCCCAAAAATATGATGATGATGATGATGATTAGTTATGATTTAAAGAGATAATGATGATTAAAAGACAGTGAGATTGTATGGTATATCCCATGCATTGCAGTCTCTTCACTATAGATGATGGTGGTTTGATGTTAGTTATTGTGGGCTTTCTCTGGAGATGATGGTGATGCATACATAATTAAGCAGATAAATGTAAATTGTAAAAAAAAAAAAAAAAATCTTTCTTTCAAAAGAATCTTAATTCTCATTCTCAAGATATGTTTAAAACCTTCAAAAGCCTACAATAATTTCTCTAACCATCTTTGGGTCCCATAACGTCATTAGAAAAAAAAATCAAACTAATGATTAAAAGAAGAACATAGAAGAGGCACATGGTTTTAAAAAAATACATCTTGTCAGACGTTTCATACCCCGTGACAAGACACAAAAAGCTAATTATAGCTTGAAAAAAAAAAGAAACTTGTTAGACACTGCCAAGATCCACTGTCATTCCTTGTCATACCGCTGACAGTTTCTAGAGGCTTAGAACGGCTGCTAGAAGGGAATTAGACATAATTGCAACGGTAACACTTAGACCATAAGGTTAGAAAAGATGCCAGAATTTAGTCCTGTCTCATGCCTTCTTCAGGAGGAACTTTAGGTGTAGATAGTTCTTTAGAGTGTAAGGGCGATGTTTTAGTATCAGATGAGAGAAAGAGAGAAAGAGAGAGAGAGAGAGAGAGAGAGAGAGAGATGATTGATGCTGTATATACATTTAGAAGAAAAAAGTCGCATAGATTTAGGCCTGTTAGAACTCTTAGGTTTTTTTTCGGCAGATGAGATGAAGAAAAGAATGATCTCAATTAAAATGAAGAGAGAGAGAGAGAGAGAGAGAACTTTTTCACATATATATATATAATTTAAACGTGCGGTAATACCATTAAGTACAGTCCCCTGTTAATTCTCAATACCTTGTTTCATCTTTTTTGCACGTTAAAATCCAAGTTATGCACCTTTCCATAATATTTTTGACTTTTTTCCATCTCGCACAGTCATAAGTTCATTCTCTGCACCCAATATGAACTTTTCTTATACAAAGTTTATATACATATATATATATATATATATTTGATATTTCTGGTACATTTTGTGTATCAGTTTTTTTGTCC
>BOPN01000425.1:162980-182980 GCA_017312705.2 Penaeus japonicus | reverse complement strand
TTGTTTTTATGTCTGTTATTTGGCCGTTTTACTACTGTTTATATTCATTTGCTTCGAACAATTACCATTTTTCATATCTAATTTTCTCTTTTTTTCTGTTTCTTGTTTTTTTATATATTCGTTTTGTTTTGAGTGTACCTTCTACTGTTTAATTATATTCACCTTATTTCTTTTAGTTTTATGTCGACTCCTTTTCTTTTTTGTTATGATTTATTTTTCTTATCATTTCCGCCTCCCTCTCTTATCCTCCCTACTCCTCCACCTCTTTCTCCTCTTATCCTCTTATCTTCCTCCTCCTCTTCATCCTTATCCTCATCCTCATCCTCATACTTATCCTCATCCTCCTCCTTCTCCTCTTCCTGTTCCTCCTCCTCCTCATCATCATCAACCTCATCTTTATCCTTATCCTCATCCTTTTCCTCCCCTTCTCTCCCTCTCTCCCCCCACATCCTCACCCCTCACCCTCTTCCTCATCCTTCTTCTACCCCTGTCTTCCCTTTACCCCTCCTTTTCCCTACTCACACCCCCTCCTTTACCCTCACCCCCTCTTTTCCCTCCCTCCCTCACCCTTACCTCCTCTTCTACCCCCCTTTTCCCTCACCCCCTCCCTCACCCCCTCCTTCACTCCCTCTTCTCCCCCCTCCTTCACCCTTACCTCCTCTTCTACCCCCCTTTTCCCTCACCCCCACCCTCATCCCCTCCCTCATCCCCTCCTTCACCCGCTCCCTCACTCACTCCCTCACCCCCTCCCTTACCTCCTCCCTCACCCCCTCCTTCACCCCTCTTCTCCCTCCCTCTCTCACCCCCTCCCTCACCCCCTCCCTCACTCACTCCCTCACCTCCTCCCTCACTCCCTCCTTCACCCTCTCCCTCACCCCCTCCCCCCTCCCTCACCCTCACCCCTCCCCTCACCCCTCCCTCACCCCCTCCCTTACCCCCTCCCTCATCCCCTCCCTCACCCCTTCCCCTCCCCTCACCCCCTCCCTCACCCCCTCCCTCACCCCCTCCCTCACCCCCTCCCTCACCCCCTCCCTCACCCCCTCCCTCACCCCCTCCCTCACCCCCTCCCTCACCCCCTCCCTCACCCCCACCCCTCCCCTCACCCCCTTCCAACTAAGACGCTCTCCCTCACCCCCTCCCTCTCCCCCTCCCTCACCTTTACCCTTACCCTCACCCCCCGCCCCACCCCCACCCCTGCCCTCACCCCCTCCCAACTAAGACGCTCTCCTCTCTGTCCGACCGCAGACATGGCCGAGGTGTTGAGGGAGTTTCAGTGCAAGTTGTGTTTCAAGATCTTGGGTTCGCGGGCGGCGCTGCAGAGACATCTCAAGGAGGTCCATCACAAGGTTAGTTGCGTCTTTTGTTCGAGGTAATTAAGGGTTTTTTTTCTAGTTTGATACGCGTTCTTTTACTTGTTTTTGTTCTCTGTCTTTGTCTGACCCGTGTCTATGTCTCTCTCGATATATATATATATATATATATATATATATATATATATATATATATATATATATATATATATATATATGTCTATCTATCTCTTTATCTATCTATCTATCTATCTACCTATCTCTTTATCTCTCTCTCTCTCTCTCTCTCTCTCTCTCTCTCTCTCTCTCTCTCTCTCTCTCTCTCTCTCTCTCTCTCTCTCTCTCTCTCTCTCTCTCCATCTATCGATCTATCGACCTTTCTATCTAACTCTCTTTCTATCTATTTATATATCCATCTATCTATCTCTATCTATCAATGTATCTTTCTTCACAAGTTTCTGTCTTTCCTCATTTCTCCCTATCTTCCGATTCCCATTTTTTTTAAGTCCAGCACCACCTCCTCCTCCTCCTCCTTCCCCACCATATCTCTCTCCCCATCTATATTTCATCCCTGTCATTAACGCTCATGTTCTCAGTGGGTTTTGAATTTAATCTTTTTTATTTGTTTTCTAACCCACTGTCGCAGGACTTGAGCACGGGCGCTACCTGTGACCGATGCGGCAAGATGTTCCAGAATAAGAGCAACCTCAAGATTCATATGTTGACTCACTCGGGAGTCAAACCTTTCAAGTAAGTGTGTGTGTGAAGGGGTGGGGTGTTGTGTGGATGTGTGGATGTGTGGATGTGTGGATGTGTGGATGTGTGGATGTGTGAGAGTGAGTAGAAGGGGGACTGTATGGTGTGTTGGTGACTCACTCGGGAGTCAAACCTTTCAAGTAAGTGCGTGTGTTTGGGTGTGAAGGGGGGAGGGGGGATTGTGTGGAGGGGTGGATGGGTGGGTGTGTGGATTCACTCGGGAGTCAAACCTATCTAGGAGGTGTGTGTGTTTGGGTGTGAAGGGGGAGGGGGATTGTGTGGATGTGTGGGTGTGTGAGAGTGAATGGAAGGGGGACTGTATGTTGTTAGAGTGATTCATTCGGGAGTCAAACCAATCTAGGAAGTGTGTGTGTTTGGGTGTGAGGGGGCAGGGGGGAGGGGGGATTGTGTGGAGGGGTGGATGAGTGAGACTGAGTGGAAGGGAGACTGTATGGATGTGCGGGTGAGCGGGAGGGTGATTCACACGGGGGTTAAACCTTTCTAATAAGAGTGTGTTGTGTGAAGGTGAGTGTGAGACTGATTGTTTGTGTTAGTGTGCGTGCGTGGATGTTTTGCTTTTATATGTGCATTTGTGTGTGTGTGTGATAGACATTTGATTCACATTTTCTTGTGATTTATATATTGGTAGAACGAAACAGAAAAACAGTGTTCTGAAACATTCTTTCTCTTCCAGTACCCCCCCCCCCTCACCGTTCAATAGTACTTCTGGAAAATAATTTCATCAAAGGAATAAGGCTAGCTTTGCAATATGTTCCCTCCCAGAATCATATGACCTCTCCTCCTTACAATACTTCCCCTCTTGCCTAAAACCCTCCCCCATCTTGCAGGTGCATCGAGACCAGTTGCAACGCTGCCTTCACCACGAAGCAATGCCTGCAGTTCCACTACAAGAAGGTGCACGGCTACTCGGGCGACAACATGCCCAAGATCGAGCGCTGCATCCCGTACACGTTCGACTCGTACTCGGGCGGCCTGGTGAACGACCCGTCTCGCAAGGCCCCGCCCGAGACCCGTTCGGAGCCAGAGCAGCCCGAACCCAGCACGCCCACGCCCACGGAACCCCCTGCTCCCGAGGACTCCTCCCAGAGCTCCGACCCGCCCCTGGCGCCGCTCACGCCCACGGAGGGTCCTCCTACATCCCGCGCCGACCTCCTACTCGCCGCTGCTGCCAAGCTACCTCCCGCCGCGACGTTGCACGGTTACGTGACCAAGTACGCTGCCGCCACTCGGCTGGTGAGTAAAGGCTCCCGGAAGTGGCTGGGCGACCCCATGGACATGCCCGACCGCGACTACAACGAAAGGGACGTGTACGACTTCGACGACAAGCTGGAGGAGGAGCTGCTGCAGAAGAGGAAGAAGGACGAGGAGTGCGGCGGCGAGGACAAGCTGTACCGGCGCGAGTCGACGGCTTCGCTGCTGGTCGAGGCGGCGCTCAACGTGGCCGAGCAGAACATGAAGATGGACGGCCGCAACATCGGCAGTCACGACCGTCTCCTGGGCTACAGCGGCCGCTACTCGCCGCTGCCGCCCGCGACGGTCGTGACGTCCATCGAGCAGATCCTGCCGCACGACGCGGCGCTCGCTACGCACATCAAGTACACGACCAGCGCCGCCGACGACGAGCGGGCGCACCTCGAGTACACCCTGGAGCGCGAGTACGACCCTAGAGACCTACCCGAAGTGATGGTCGTGCACGAGACGATAGGCTCCCGAGACCTACACGACCAACTCAGCCACGACTTGCAAGACAATCTGCACGCCGCTCTCGACCATCTCCCGCCCACCTCCGTGAGCGACGACCTGCACCACTCCCACCACCACATACAACACTCGGACCACGCCCACAATCTCGCTCTGGTCAAATCCGACGAGCTGCCGCCACCCACGCCCGCAACACCCGTGGACCCAGGCACGCCCATGGCCCCACCCACGCCTCTGAGTTCAAGCGGTGGGCTAGAGCCGACGCTGCATGTGCTGGACCAACTCCCCGTGACCCAGGGCCTGCCAGTGTCATTATCATCCTTATCAGTAGGCCTCGACATGAGTTACAAGCACTACCGCCACGCAGAACTGACTCCCGTGAGCCAGGAGCACTGCCTAGCCGGCCAGCTCGACGACTCCGAAGCTTCTATGGGGCTGGACCCCATGGGTGAAAGTGCGCAACTGTCTCCCAGGAACGACCACCTGGCAGACCAGCTGCCACTGCCCGAACTCCAACCACACGACTTCCGAGGCCTGGCTGCCCTGCGGTCGCCGGAGCCCCCGAGGTCGCCGTACCTCTCCCCGAGCCCCACTCCCGACGCACTCCGCTCGTACTCTTCGAATCCGGACGGAATGCGATCACCTCTGCCTGTGGACCAGTGCGTGGACATGTCGCGCGGGAACCTGTTCATCCGGCCCGCCGACCTGGCCAGTCTGCAGCAGAGGTATCACGGGGAAGTCAGTCACCAGTCTGGCAGAACGCAGCTCTACGAACTCGAGCGCGTCCCCTCCCACACTATGGATCTCAGTATGACGGGTCGCACCCTGACATACACGAGCGACGCTTTGAGACCAGGCACAGTGTGCACCACGGTGTACGTGGCCGACTCTCACCACGACGACCGCCATTCCCTCGACCTCACACTGCCCAGACACGACCCTGAGTTGCACAGAGCGAATTCCCCTATCCACGGCCCCCCTGTGACGAGGACTATTTCATCTCCCTCACAGCTATCTCCTCACAATCAGTTATCTCCTCATAACCAGCTCTCACCTCACAACCAACTGTCCCCGAATAATCAGTTATCACCCCACAACCAACTCTCTCCCAATAACCAGCTGTCTCCCCACACTCAGTTGCCTCCGTACTCCCAGCTGTCTCCCCATGGTCAGATGTCTCCGCTCGTGAGTCTGGGTATGGTGGAACGGGGAGGGGTCGGGAGCCCCCCTCTCTCACCTACTGCTAACCCCCTCCCCCCTATCAGCCGCATCGTGGCCCCCTCGTCTCACTCGCCGTTGTTAACCTCGCGTCAAATGTCTCCAATACCAAGATCGGACCTGTCGCCATCGTTCACCACGCACACCCACGGGGAGCTGTTCGTGACGAGCGGCGCCATCCCCCTGCAGCCAGGCACCCCAGGCCCCCCTCTCACCCCCGGCCCCCAGCTCAGCAAGGAGAGATCCTCGTCTCCTTACAACCAGTATCCTTCGTCGCCCTACCCGAGGCACCAGCACCACTCTTCCCCGCCTCCCTCGTACCATTACCAGTATTACTGACCTCGGCTTTCCCCTCCCCCCACCCATTCCCCAGACAGATCTCAAATCTTCTTGGTTGACTCAGAATACCTCGACGTCAACCCACCTTCTTCCTCCTCTTCCACCTCCTCAAATTACTATTCCTAGTACTGTTTCAACGATTTATGATAAGCCTTTGTTAGCTACCGGGTGAAGAACTACCTAATCAGTACTGGGATTGTTCATGCTACTTCTTCATGTATATGTCACAACGACTGGGGAATACCTCACTGAAGGCCCGACATTCCCAAGGCAATTTTTTACTCAGTAATTTTTAAGTACTGTCGTTTATTGTGGGCATTTCACATTCAAAGGACTGATTTCATAATTTATAAGCTCAATTCATCAATACTGATAACTCAAAGGTTTTTACTAACCGTGATATCAACTTGACTACAACTGACGAGTTGTGCTTTTTTATATCCTATGGGTAAATACTCTCTTGTATATGTGATTGACACACCCTCCCTCCTCTCGATCACCTACATTGTCTTCCCTGTTTTTTCCTCCTTCGTGGTGTGGGGGCTGCCCTTTGTAAGACGGTTGCCCTTTTGGCTTCTGGATGAACAGAACGATGATTAACGTCTGTCAGAGGGCCTGTAACTTCCTCATGTTTTGTGTCTAGGGTCACAAGTTTTCTATTAGTTTTTGGATACATTTTTAACTTAGTTGTGACCCCCAACTTTAATCGTGTATACATGATTGCCTCTTCCAACTCAGGGAGTGCTGTTTTATGGAGTTCTTTCCAGTGATTTGAGAGGCATGACCCGTGTGGGCCTGGTTGGCCACCGAGCAGTGGACAAGTTGAATTGCTGATACACTCCTCCTATGCACTCAACCATTACATATGCAAATGCAATATATATGCAATGTGAAACGAAGCCTGGTTATTGCATAGGCCATGTTTGTGCCCCGAAGCAGAACCAGGCGTCGAGCTGAGTCACTCAAGAGGCGGGGTGATGACTGACCTGTGTGGGCTAAAGCCTCCCGAAAGCCACCGCGGCCCTCAGTGGCTGGTGTGAGGAGGACTCACCCACCCTCCTAAAATGGCACCCACTGCATCCTTATTTTTCAATTTCGTGCCAAGACACGGCGCGAGGAGGCCAAGCCTTCCGTGCGGTGGTCGCATTTCACAGGACCCTGGGACTGTTGTTTGAACCAAAGGTTGTAGAGATGGGAATGAGAAAGAGAAAAAGTATATATTTTGCTGTTAAACATTTTTTCTAATACGTTTCTTTCACTAGTTTTTCTCAACTGTGAGTTGTGCTGATTCTGAGAGTATTGAGATTATGGTATGTGAACAATTTTGGGGTGAGTACTCCCAGGGCAGCCTGTCGTTTTCTTTATCATTATGTACAAAGGGAGAGAGTGAAAAAGCTCGATGTGAACCTTACGTGCCAATGTTTCTAGGTAACACTTGTTAGCTACTGTGTCTGAATCATTCATGTTGACGATATTTGAAGGTGTTGCAATTGTTTTACGTGTGAAAATGGATTATCAGTGTCTCCTTTGGATTTGTGTACTTAACTGGATTGGGATTGAATTCAAAGCAATAAAGTAAGATCGCTCTCAGTGCACCAACACCAGGAATGAGCGCGTCAGTGGTGAAGGGAAACTTGATATACGTGTCGACTGGTGAATGCTTTCATTGGCTGTTTTCTGTATGTTAATATAAGATTATATTATGAAGGATTTTTATCATGATGTTAAAGGATACTGCAGCATTTTTTTCCGATTATTGTTGTGATGTACTTGATTGTTCTTGTTCCATTGAGATGTTGTGGTCATTGTTTTCATTCATACTTTTTTAATAGGGGATGTTTGTACTCATTATCAACGAAGAAAATGAGAATTGTATGATAGATGTGTAGACTAAGATTGATTTTTACTCGATATTAGTTAATTTGATAATTTTTACATAGACGAGTATGTCTCTAGTATAGACTTCCAAAGAAGACAAAAACACATGCAGTATTTCACAAAATTCACTACAATAAGAGCTGATAATGATTAAAAACAAAACAAACCTAGATCAAACCAAGTCAAACAAATCCTTTTAAACTTTGACATTTTGCGCAGTCACACAGTTAATTATATTTCTTGAAAGCTAATAATTCACATAAAATCATAATAATAATGAAGGTAGCATTCATTGCTAACAGACAGGCATCAAGTGCCACTCATCCTGACGTGCCAGTCCTCGTGACACCCCCCCCCCCCTTACCAGCCCCCCTTGGACGTTGTACTGCGTGTTCCCGAGTCAGTGTTGCCCCTTTGTCCCAATGCCTTTCCTGGGCAAGTGGTGTCAACTCTTGTATTTAATACAACCGTTTGCTCATGAACGTGAATTCCCTATATATATGTATAGATACATTTGTATAAAACCAGGTTTTGTTATGGATGTTTAGACGGTAATGAAAACAATTAAAAAATAAAAAAGGCTGTAAGTGCACTCTGTGGTGTGTATAAAAGGTATCGTTTCTTATAATGGTGTATTTCTATTAGATTTAAGCTTGCTTTTATAAGCTTAGACGTATTGAGAAGAAGGAGAAGACAGAATATCATACTGTAACAATGTTGTGTAATAATAAAAAAATAAAATAAATTAGCAATGAAATAACGATGGGAATTTAAAAAGGAAATCGTGAAAGCACAGATTCTGAAAGTAGATTCTGGATCAGAAACGCAGTTGACACCACTAATCCAAGGTTGTAGTTACCTGTCAGAATATCCCCAGCCGCGGAAGCCACCTGCAGAAAATTTCCACAAGAGAAACCCCGTCGACCTGGAATCTTTTTTCTTTTTCTTTTTTCATTGTAAAAGCCACCATTTTTTGAAGTTTACTCATATCATTAGGTGATTATTTGGGGTATCCATTAAAAAATAATAATAATGATATTAATAAAAAGAAAAAAATATATATATACAGTTTACAAATGCAATCAGTTTTGGAATAGATAACATATACATGTTTAGATATATCTCTCGCTATCGGAGTATCATGGTAATGAAGCAATAAATAAGCTACTCCGTTAATTGACATTCACTCAGCAGTTGGGATTCCAGGAGGCATAAATTTATTCTGGTAAATAGGAGGCTTTTTAAATAAGGTCTGTAATGGATCCTAGTTGTTAACTAATAGCTAGTAAGTTCTGGAGTGGCTTCCAGCTCACCTTTTAAAAACAAAAAAAAAAGTTTTTTTGTTCAAACAAAGAATGGTTGTCAGTTTCCGTGTTAGGAGGTTTAGCCGAATCCTGTAGTTGAGCTCACTCCCATGACCCTAGTGGGTTCATGAGGGGAATCCGAATGTGTAGGAGAGGTAATTTTCAACATTTAGATAAACTCATGACACAGGTCGATTCGGGGTGTCGAGTGATAAAAAAAAAAAAAAAATTATATTGAATAAAAGAAAAAACAAAATGAGAAAAAAGAAAGATCGGAGAAAGTGAAAAAAATTCTCTTTCTCTCGGTTTTCACTTTTCGTCTTTTTTTTATCACGAGGAGCTTCGAATGTTGTGCCATCGTTAGGAATCTACGTAGTTTCCTCAATTAGCCGTGTTCTATCGTGTTTTTTGTACCAGGCTGGGAGGTGAAGCGCGGCACTTCAACGTATAAATAAGCAAACTAATTGAGTTTGTACGGAATGATAGTAGGATGTCTAGTTTGTTTGTTTTTTCATAGATTAATCTGAATGGTTCAAAAAATAAATATAAATAAAAAGGTGTGGTGAGGAAATAAAATGAGTATCTATATGCGGGAAAATGATATTTCTTGCATATAAAAAAAGAATATGAATAAAATCAGCTCCTCTAAAAAGACAATTAAAATAATATATACACTACAGGGAAACAATTATACACAAGTTACATTAAAAAAACGGTTTTGTTATAGTTCCGAATCGAGTGAATCTTGTGTAGGGTGACCTAAAACATTCAGTGTAAATGACAGGATAAACGAATTAAATTTAGTGGACGTTTTGTTACCCATAAGACATTGATATGAAATATCAGTCGTGTTCAAAACTTAAAAAGAAAAAAAATTACTGGTATGTGGTATTGTAACTGTATTTTATATTGGACGAAATGTGTACTATTATTTGTTTTACTAATGTTATTAATACCATTATGATCATTATAATTATTATTATTTGCATTATCATTATCATTGTTTGTTAACATGCAAAACAAAAATATTCAATTATTGGCACAAAAAGGCTTAAACTGTTACAAAGTCAATCATAAAATGTGATGTTAGAAAAAAAAGATATTTATATACATAAGTAAGTAAGTAAGTAAAAGAACATATAAACAAAACAAAACAAAAATCTTCATAATTCATCAACTGCTGCACAAGATTCAGTTGCTGTTGCTTTTCAAACAGACCACTAACAAAACTCTGTGAAAAAGAACAAATTTGTCTCAGCCTAGACCCCTCATGCCAAGTTGCTCACGTAAGACACCAGCCCACCTGAGAAACCAGCCGGCAGATGACGACCCACTCTCGTCTGAGCTGGTCAAACCACCGGGAGACGACGACATTCTCATCGTCAACGCCGGTCAGACTATCTCAGTGGTTCGGTACTGAGCTTTAGACCTCGATTCTTCCATGTTTTAGATTATGGATAACAAAACAAAAAAAAATAAATAAAAAATAAAAATAAAATGACTTAAAAACAAAAAAATACTTAAAACAATGTTGAAGTTTTTTGAATTTACAGATCTTTGTACCCTATGGATTTTGAATGTTGTCATTACATTCCTTGGAAATGAATATTATTTTCTTGTCTAAAGTGTTCAGCATGAATAATGGTTGTACCAATGATATGTACTTCATGTTATCCCAATGAGACCCATGCTTGACTCTTGTAATGAAGCTCAAATATTTGAATTTTAATGTTAATGATCTTTATACATTTTCCCTGCTATTAAGTGAACATTTTATTGTTTGTTTCTGTGATATAAGTTACATTAAACATTATTATTATAAAAGTGAGCTGTTGTTTCATTTGATTAATTCCATTATGTTCAGCACGTCGAGAGTAGTATGTGTGTGTTGGAGTATGTGCCTAACCTAACCTAAACTGTGTGTATAATATGTGATGTATGTGCAGTGTGTATGGGTGATCTGTGCAGTGATATGTGTGTGTGTGTGTGTGTGTGTGTGTGTGTGTGTGTGTGTGTGTGTGTGTGTGTGTGTGTGTGTGTGTGTGTGTGCGTGTGTGTGAGTGTGTGTGTGTGTGCGCATGTGTGTTGTGTGTTTTGTCCTATGAGTTTATTGCACTGTATGCAATCTATGGTGTGCAGTGCACTTTATGTATGTGAGCTGTGCAGTTTGTTGTGTGATGTGTGTTGTGCATTGTGTGTTGTTTGTGTGTATGTGTGTATCTATGTCTATGTCTGTGTATTTATACATACCACTGAAATAACTTTAAATATAAAAATATCAGTATATAAATATAAACCATAGAATAAATATCTAAACAGATAATAATAATAACTGACCTACAAAAACTGCAAATCATAAGCATTTATTTAATTTACATTACATTATAAAGAGGAGAGAAAATTTGTATGTAATTAATTAAAGAATTAGAGTAAATGAAATTAAAGTAAAGTAAAGAAAAGTTTTATGATTATCTTTAAAAAACATCAGGTTGCAGTTTGCAATATGATATTATGTTCACTAAATCATTTCCAGCATTATCATTAAAACAGGATTAAGAATAAAGGCAGTATAAAATTTCCAAATTATTATATTTCAATCAAATCAAATAGAAAATCCAGTAATTCTATGGATTAATAAAATATAGCAATTCAGAATACATGAATGCTCAGAAAAATATTAAAACCATTGCTATTTCATCACATAAGAGTACTTTTCAAACATATCAAAATAAATTAAGAAAATTCATTTTACCAATAAAATCTCTAATAATCATATCACAAAAATTCCTATCATGATTTTTCTTTCCTATTCTTCTTTGTTCTCCTAGCCTCCTGAGAACATTGTCAATAATAATCATTATAAAATACATATACAACAAAAGAAAGGAAAAACACTTACTTTCCCCATTTCCTTTCCTTCCTTTTCCATAAACTCCACTCACTCCTTTTACAAGGCAAGAAGACACGGTAGATTAACGATAATAACATAATAACAGCATATCTCTCGCAGCCTTGCTTTACACAATACTTCACAGAAATTGTCCCCTGGAATACCAACTCTCATCAGCACAGAATCGTCAGAACTTCAAAAGGCATACAACAAAAAATGACAATGTAGGAACTAACTTCAGATCATATGGGATTAAGTAATATAATACAACTTGTAACATTAGGAACAGCAGTCATTGCTAAGAGAATCTTGAAACAAAGGAATATCTCTTTTTTTTTCTCTTTTTTTTTTTTACTGAGTATTCTTCAATTATTTTTAAAAAGTTTTAAATCTACATAAAAAATGTATGATACCTGCAGCTTTGTATCATAATTGGAAAATAAAATCTTCATCATGTAGAAAATTACATTTACAAAATCATCTGAGAGTTTGACCATAATATACAAAAATAGAAATACACTGGGAAATAACAGTAAAAATCTGTCTGTGACACTATTGTGCAATATATATGTACATATTTATATATATACATTGTATATATTACACTATATGTAATACTGACTTCTCACACAAGGTACAAATCATATGAATAAATTATATTTTCTTAACCCTATCCCGATGGGCCCAGCAATAAGTGGAAACCCCTTACGCCGGGCCTATGCAATATTGCATTGGGAATATCACACTGGTGCGTCGCCCCATCATCAGGCATTTAGCCGTGTCACACGGGTGTGACGCACCGTCATCAAAGGCTTAAGTTCTAAAAATAAAATTACTTTAAATTCTAGATAATACAAATTAAAAGTACCATATAAAATATTAACCCTATGACGACGGTGCGTCACACCCGTGTGACACAGCTAAATTCCCGATGCCAGGGCGTCATGCTAGTGTGACTTTTCCAATGCAATATTGCAATGCCAGGCGTAGGGGTTTTCACTTATCGCCGTGCCCCATCGGGAAAGGGTTAAGTATCTTCTGAATCATGAAGGCACTTAAAATATTTGGACATAGTATATTGATGAACAAATGACACAAATTTTACACAATTATTTTCTTTTCAATTTCATTAGTCTAAAAATCTGTAGGGGGAGAGGGGGTGCACGTGCACTTGTATGTGCATGTGTGTGTCTATGCGTGTGAGTATGCCTGAAGGTGCGTGTGATTGTGAGTGTGCGTGTGCATGAATGTGCGTACATGTATAAGTGTATGCGTCTACATTCCCTCATATATTCTCTATACCCTTTCATCCCTGTCCTGTTTGTTTTCAAACTTATCACACTTTTTACCCATATGTTTTTCTCACTCACAGGCATAGTCAACCTTATAGTCAAGCACTAATCATAAACTACTCTTAATAAAAGATTCCTGTATAAAAAAAAATACAATGCAAATATATATATGTATATACACATTCATCCATATATCTTAAAATTATAACCAAGTAAATATCAACATACTTAAGAAAAAAATCATGATATTCAAAACATAACTAAATGATTGAAAATTAAAATAAAACCTCACATACAAATTTATCTTAGCAAACTAGCTTTGAGCAAATTCAACTCACGTTAAAATACTTATGTGTGTATCTATATGCCTGTATGTGTGTGTGTTTGTATTTGTATGTATATAGATGCATTTATATGAACATATATATATATATATATATATATATATATATATATATATATATATATATATATATATATATATATATATATATATATATATATGTATATATATATATATATATATATATATATATATATATATATATATATATATACATATATATATATATATATATATATATATATATATATATATATATATATATATATATATATATGTATGTATATATATATATATATATATATATATATATATATATATATATATATATATATATATATATATATATATATATATATATATATATGTATATATATGTATATATATGTATATATATATATATATATATATATATATATATATATATATATATATATATATATATATATATATATATATATATATATATGCATATATGCATTATATATATATAATGGAATATATGTATATATTCCTTTATATATATATATATATATATATATATATATATATATATATATATATATATATATATATATATGTATATATGTATATATGTGTATATATATATATATATATATATATATATATATATATATATATATATATATATATATATATATATATATATATATATGTATATATGTATATATGTATATATGTATATATGTATATATATATATATATATATATATATATATATATATATATATATATATATATATATATATATATATATGTATATATATATATATATATATATATATATATATATATATATATATATATATATATATATATATATATATATACATTAATATATATATAATGGAATATATGTATATATTCCTTTATATATATATATATATATATATATATATATATATATATATATATATATATATATATATATATATGTATATATATATATATATATATATATATATATATATATATATATATATATATATATATATATATATATTTGAAGATTAAAATAAACTACATTCATACACATGAAAAGACTAATATACCTATATATCATAAAAGAGTTAAAAACCAATACACATTCATACACATACAAAGAGCAGAATGGATGGATTCACACAATAAGATGCCAAGCACATTGCTTCTGCATATATGGCATATACCATTACTTATTTGCATATAGGTACAACACTATCTGGATGGAGTATGTGCTGAATGCCCAAAGTAAAAGCCAGGCCGAAGGCAAACATCCCCACAACAATGTACGCAGCGGCTACCAGGAACAGCGCTGCATTTCTGCATCGACTCGTTGTTCCGTTGATCTCCATGTCTGCCAACACAAGCTGTACCATGCACATACCTGTTGAGGGATGTAAATGGGGAATAAGTCTGGCACAGACAGATAGCTTTTATGTTACTGTGTCTTGAAAGCTTTCCATTTCTGATTTCTAAACTGTGGGAGTCATTCTTGCTCTACCAAAAAAAAATGCAAAATACAATCTTTTTCTTATTCATCAATAAAATAAAATGGTACTGAATCGGCTCCAATGGAAGCTGGGACCTCCACATAAACACCTACACGGGTTCACAAGGGGCAAGAGCACTACCCACAGCATGGCCACCTTACTGAGCACTGTCAGCAGCAGCAGCGCTGTCATTGTCTTCCTTGACCTGGAGAAGGCTTTTGAACTGGCAAACCCGTTAGCCATTCAGGAGATCCTGATCCGCAAGGGAATCAAAGGCAGGCTGCTTGCCTGGATTGGCGATTACTTTCGGAACAGAACTGCCAGAGTGAAGTTCCAAGGTCACCTTTCCAGGCATTTGCCTCTGGAGAATGGCACCCCTCAAGGAGGGGTCCTTAGCCCGGCCCTGTTCAACATCCTCATGTTAAACATTCTCGACATTCCACTCCCAGCGGGGTGCACGATTATTTCATATGCAGATGATGTAGCAATTATCTCCACTGGGAGAAGAAATGTGAATCCAGTCAGAAAGGCCCAGCGTTGTCTGGACCTAATATCTGAGGAATGCTGCAGAGTCGGGCTTAAGATCTCAGCAGCCAAATCGAAGGCAATGGCGCTGAAACATGATGTCTGTGATCAAAGACTGCGAGTCCAAGGTCTAGAGCTTGAGTGGGTACACGTCTACCAATACTTGGGGGTATGGATCGATAAGAACCTCACCTTCCACTCCGAGATCAAACATCTCTTAGACCGGACCAAGGCAAGGCTCTCTGTCATGAGAGCTCTGTCTGGGCGGCGCTTAGGGGCTGGACACCGCGTACTAAGATCTTTTTACGTGCACGCTGTCCGTCCCATTGTGGACTACGCCTCCGTCGCCCTGATCACAGTAAAACCTGGACTCAGGAAAAGACTCGACATAATGCAAAACGAAGCCGCCAGGATTATTCTGGGTGCCCCTGGGTGGGCTAAGGTTACTAACCTCCTCCTGGAGGCCAAACTCTTTCCCCTGGACACCCGGATTGATCAGATGGCGGCCCAGTTCCTTGCAAATGTCCTACAGTCCCCACTGGACTCGCAGCTAAGACAGAGAGTGCAGCGTCGGCTTGCACAAAACCAAGAACTCTTTGCTAACAACACCTGGCTGTCTCAAACAACCAGAGTGCTGAAACGCTTTGAGCTCAAAGAGACACTACTGATCAAGGGCATGGACCATCCCCACCCTGACTATGTCTCAGCCCCGCCGTGGGCACGATCCTTGATAGAGTTCTCTGTCATGAGTCTATCAAGAAGAAAAACGCAGTACTCACCGCCTCTATTGAAGGCTGAGGCGGAGAGGAACATTACAGCAATCACGCCGCTGAACAGTAAAACCTACTTCACGGATGGTTCTGTAGACCCCACCACCCGCACTGCAGGCGCCGGTTTTGCAGCAAGGGGCATAGAGAAAGCTATGCGGGTATCAGACAATGCCTCCTCGCTCCAGGCAGAGGCAGTAGCTATTATGGGAGCCCTAGCCCATGCAGCCCAGACGGACGAGCATGTTGTCATACATACAAATTCTAGGGCCGCCATTGACAGCCTGTAACAAAGCACGCCCCTTGATAACGTTTACCTGGTAACCTCGATTCTCACCATTGCTCAGAGAATCCTGGACCAGGGAAGACGCATCATCATCAACTGGATCCCAAGCCATGTTGGTATTAAAGGGAACGACTTAGCCGACAGCTTGGCAGAGGGAAGCAGGAAGAAACCCTTGAGTGATCTTGTGCATCTTAGCCGGGAACTGCTAAGGCGTAAAACGATGCTGCAGGGTGGGTCGGTGCCCTGCAGCGACATAGAGAGGAAGCGAAATTCTCCCCTTCGGCCAGCTGGTACTCAGACGCCACAGGCTATGAGTCGCTGATACTCTCTTCCAGAATATCAAGGTGTGCTGAAGCCAGTCTGCACAGACTGAGAATAGGCTACCCTTGTGCGTGGCAAATCATCCCCACTATTGGGCAAGATGAGCGACGCTGTGAGTATTGTGGCGCGCCGGACGCCAAATTAGAGTACTACCTGATTGAGTGCCAGCACACTCGCTTCCTCAGGCAGGGCCCAAAGACGACAGCCGCCGGGCTGGTTGAGACGGCTATGCCTGTACTGGCCCTAGCAGCAGGCGCCAGGCAATCCGACCACCGCCACGGTAAAGTTCAGTTAATGATGATCAGATGAGTCAGCACTTATAGCCAATAGAGACCGGGCTACCCCATCCACACAACCCGGGCGAAGCGACGTCTTCGCAAAATCTCTCTGAACTGAGCTGAATTGAATTCAGCGATGATGATCAGATAAGATTAGATAAGATGAGTCAGCACTCATAGCTGGCAGAGGCCGGGCCGCCTTGAGCATATAGCCCGGGCGAAGCGACGTCTTCACATATCTGTCTGAACTGAACTGAATAAAATAACACAGAAGGAAATCTTTTATATCAAGAAAGAACTTAAATCTTAATGTTTTCCCTTCATTTCTAAAAATAGTAAATGTCTTTTACACTATCTTGAGCTTTCTCTTTAACGCTTTTAAATATCAATTGCTCTAGATCAAGAAAAGGAGATGGAAAAAATTAAACACTCCAATCTTATTTCAATAATAAAAATAATAATAGTAATAATAATAATGATAATAATAATAATAATAATAATAATAATAACTATAACTATAACTATAACTATAACTATAACTATAACTATAACTATAACTATAACTATAACTATAACTATAACTATAACTATAACTATAACTATAACAATAACAACAATAACAATAACAATAACAATAACTATAACTATAACTATAACAATGACAATGACAATGACAATGACAATGACAATGACAATGACAATGACAATGATAATGATAAGGATAAGGATAAGGGTAAAGATAAAGATAAAGATAAAGATAAAGATAATGATAATGATAATAATAATAAAAAATAATAATAATAATTCTATACTCCACTGTAATATGACACAGCTAACTTATAGACACCCATAATGTACTAAAATGTAGATTTGGCCAGAGATCTAAGAGAAAAAAGGAAAAACCAATAAAACACATTATTAATAATCTATTTCATGAATGCCAGTACATTACAACTTCCTGGAAAATATGAGTACCAATAATAATAAATCTAGAAGCAATAACCATTCCAAACATATAAACAGTAACCACCATATAATTATTTCTTCATAATATGCAAATAATCTTACCAGGGAAGACAAAGATGAATATTGCAGCCAAACTTCCGAGGAGCTTCACGACAATGTTAATGTTTGGCGTGAAAACGGCAAACACTATGGAAGCCGCCCAGAGAAACACAGCTATTACCTTTGGGTCAAGGGAAAAGGAAAATGTAATTGGAATCTTTCTTTAGCAAGATATTACAGACTACTGAGAATAATCTTTAGAGTATCTGTCATCTCATTCACTCTTTGGAGTCCAATCATATTGAGAAATTCCCTTTATATCTATTTCCTTTACAAGTGCATGCAAATTGGTACAGTTAATCTAACTCTGGACATTAACACACAACTAATATTTAAAATATGGTTGCCTCCCAAAATCATTATATTGGATATTACTATTCAATGCACTGGACAGAAAATATGGTAATAACAAAGTGTAGCTCAACAGCAGTTGCTCCTGCTAAATACTAAATAATAAATGAAAGAATAATCTGATGATTCCATTATTAATCATCAATAAACCACTCATTCATAAATCAACTCAAACAATAACTAAATCACAACTTCATTTCTACTAATCAAAACTTCTCCACAAATATAATCTTTATTATCTTTCTCCCACTACTGAACCACATCCGACTAATCTACATAAAAGTCATGTTCACTCCCAGCAACATCTTTGAACATCCATGCACTATTCACTTTCCATAGCTGACTGAGCAAAGAAACAAACCTTTCGCCTCAGCGGTTCCTTCACTGCTGCTTCTGCTGGTGACAGAGATCTCATCTGAACATACAAATCCCCCATGGCTTCTCTGTGGGGGTAAGTTATAAAGATAATTCATTTGATCCTTACACACACACACGCACGCACGCACGCACGCACGCACGCACGCACGCACGCACGCACGCACTCGCACTCGCACTCGCACTCGCACTCGCACTCGCACTCGCACTCGCACTCGCACTCGCACTCGCACTTGCACTCACACTCACACTTCCATTCGCAATCACACTCACACTCACATTATATATATATATATATATATATATATATATATATATATATATATATATATATATATATATATATATATATATATATATGTATCTCAAAAGACAGCTCACTTCAACCCATGGTTGGCATCAATTACACACTAATCCCCATCCCATATACCAAGTCATAAGACAGTTAATTTGCTGTTTAATCAACTGAATTTTGACATTTGCTATCTTGTTTCTATTATTTTTTTACTACTATCCATATAAATCATGTATAAACAGTTAGCTAAAGAAGCATTGTGTAGACCATATGAAGATATGAAAAGAAAAGTTTCTTTAAAAAATTAATTCAAAATATTATATAATTTCTAAAGTATGACATTAAAAACAAAGAAGATTTCAGCTAGTAGTTCAAAGAATATCTGTATTGCTCCTGCACAGAGTGACATGAGTAGAAGGCATCACAACAGAGAGCCAAGAAGAGCACTGTCGCCAATGCCCAATGGAGAATTAATTTTATATTTTGCTCATTTTTATTGTTAGTAACAAAAATGACTCTTTTATTTCTGGTACCAAAGCCTTTCATACCAAAAAGATCTTTTAGAAAACTGTAGGAAATTTTTACAATTTTTATCTTAAATTACTGTAGAATTCAGTGACAGTACTGCTATCTGTCTACCGACCTTGTTCTAACCCAAACAATAAAAATTACACACACACACAACCCACACACATGCACACACGCACACAAACACACAACACAACCAGAACTACAACTACATCCACGACCATGCACACACCCACACCCAAAACTCTCTCTCCCCTACAAACATACAAAGAGCAAAGAACCCTCCAAAACACAATTCCCACTTTACCTCACACAAAACAATAGAATGGGAAACGTTGTCCAAGACTTCACCGCCAACAGGATGTCAGCAATAAGGACCTGCGGCTCCAAAGCATCATACGAGAGCAAGACGTCTGCATCAACAAGAGAGCCAAAAGTCAAGTATCCATAATTGGCTGATATTGTGTATACAACCAAGCACACTAAGACTGCGGATACACATGCCTGAAAATCAGGAGAGGGGAAATGAGTAATTATTAAATATTAAATAATAACAACAAAAATAATGATAATAAAAACAATCATTATAGTAATAATAAAATTAAGATGACAATATTAATGACAATACCACTATCATTAACAATAACAATAATAATAACAATAG
>BOPN01000425.1:147980-150480 GCA_017312705.2 Penaeus japonicus | reverse complement strand
CCACCTCTGCTGGTAACTCAAATCCTTCCATTTATCATCATCTATCCTACACATCAGAAGCAGAGGAATCTCAGCAAGAGATTATATCACTCCATAGCACCCCATTTCCTGTCCCTTGGGGCCACCTAGAGCCCACACCAAATGTCTCAGGAATATCCAATGTAACCAACTGGATAAGATGAAATGAAACAATTGATGGAAAAACACATTTTTTTGGAGGGCTTATGAATATTTTAGGACCAAGGACATCCCTGATAATAAATACTAAAAGCGATTCCAGGTAAAAAGAGTTATTATAAAACATTTCAACTAAAGTCGACCTTCCTTGGAACAATGAGCATCAAGTTATATAACACATCTGAAAAATATATTAATAACTAATACTGTAAAATTACAAAGTTTTATTATTAATACCATACAATGATAAGAAGCCCAATAAACTGGAAAATAATATCTTCATACAGCAGCATAATACAATGACGTGTCTACATACTGTTTAGCATAAAATCATACAGTCATTATACAAGACATAATTACTACAGCAACACCTTAACTGACACCCAGGAACAGCAACCCAATAGTACACATGCTAAAAGAGGACACATACACACAAACATCAGCCTGTGTAAACTGTGTCAATAACTGCAATACGAGAATCTTACTCACCTCCTGATATGTTTTGCAATTTCTCTCACTCGCACACCTTGCAATAATGATAAGTGACCCAAGGGCAAAACTAGTGAAGATCTGTAATAAAAGATACAATATAATATGTGATTTCATTTTATTTCATTTAAATGTTTTTCTAAATTATGGAGAATATTATCATTTAGCTTTGACTGAGAAATGAGATTATATGAAGGAAAGACAGAGGGAGGATGAGAATGACGGAGAGAGGAGGATGAGAAGAATGGAAGGAGGAGGACGAGATGGAGGGAGGGAGGACGATGAGAAGGAGGGAGGGAGGACGATGAGAAGGAGGGAGGGAGGAGGACGAGAAGGAGAGAGGGAGGAGGATAAGAAGGAGGGATGGAGGATGAGAGAGAGAGAGAGAGAGAGAGAGAGAGAGAGAGAGAGAGAGAGAGAGAGAGAGAGAGAGAGAGAGAGGGAGAGGGAGAGGGAGAGGGAGAGGGGGAGAGGGAGAGAGGGAGAGAGGGAGAGAGGGAGAGGGAGAGGGGGGGAGGGAGAGGGGAGAGGGGGGAGGGAGGGAGGGAGAGAGAGAGAGAGAGAGAGAGAGAGAGAGAGAGAGAGAGAGAGAGAGAGAGAGAGAGAGAGAGAGAGAGAGAGAGAGAGAGAGAGAGAGAGAGAGAGAGAGAGGGAGAGGGAGAGGGAGAGGGAGAGGGAGAGAGGGAGAGGGAGAGGGAGAGGGAGGGAGGGAGAGGGGGGGAGGGAGACAGACACACACATACATACATACACACATACACACACACACACACTCACACGGTCCACGCATACGTGTGTGTGTGTGTGTGTGTGTGTGTGTGTGAGAGAGAGAGAGAGAGAGAGAGAGAGAGAGAGAGAGAGAGAGAGAGAGAGAGAGAGAGAGAGAATGCTCCAAGGATAACAAACATAAGGGCATTAACCTTAGTTTAAACTGCACTAACAGAAAATCTTAGTAACAACTTACAATATGAACCAAGTTCCCAGAGACAATTCCACCTGCCTCATGGAATGCTCTTGGGAAATTAAGAAGTCCAGCACCTAATGCTGCATTTACTATTAGAAACATTGCTTTATACCATGTGATTCCTGAAAAAATAAGAAAATCATACTATTACTCATAACATTACTAATGAAAAATATTACACATTTCTACATGACTAAACTTATTTACAAAAATATATCATCTTTATCACTTATTAGTGTCACATATAACTGATTATGGAGCAAGATTCAAAACGTAAGACTGTAAACTGCAACATATAGACGGTTGTAAATCTTCCTTAAATGTAAAGTTATTATAAAATAAGGAACCAGTCCAAACGCTATCCTGCATATGTAAATGTATATGATTCTACCCTACACTCCAGCGACAATTAAAAACATTACAGGCAAGTTTGTGATCCTAAGCTAACAATTATCAGTTCTACCTTACCTTTCTCTTCTCCAAAGGAACTCGTAAGCTGACAAGACATGAAGAGATCTTGATCTGCATCTTCAACGAGCTCATCATTCGGTAATAATTCTTCTGTATCTTCTTCATGGGGATGGGGTGTAATAAGCCCTACAACAGGTTGGTGATTCCTGGAACTTGTACTTCTCTCTCTACTCCTTGCAGCTCTTGTGGCTACCGTTGCTATTACTACACCATCTGGATCGTCACCCTCAGGAATATGTATTTCAGACATGGTGGTTTCTTCTCCCTGAGTCGTGGGAAATAAGTACTAAGTGAAAATCGCAGTAACAAGGAAGGGGCGTCTCTAGTTTCCACTATCCATGTGATGTTTACATTTTCGCGTGAGAGCAGGAATACCAACTGTAACCTGGGGTCAGTCAA
>BOPN01000425.1:130480-137980 GCA_017312705.2 Penaeus japonicus | reverse complement strand
CCGTGCTGGGAGGGAAACTGCTGGATTCTGCTACCGGAGTTACACGCTCGAGGAGTTCAACACGATGGAGCAAAATCCTGTTCCCGAGATCCTGCGCTCAAATCTTGCCAGTGTGATTCTCCAGTTGCTGGCTATGGGCATCAAAAATATCCTTACCTTTGATTTCATTGATAAACCAAGTCCAGCAAGTATCAAGCAGGCTGTTGAGCAATTAACCCTGTTGGAGGCTGTTGTTCTGAAGTCAGGGCAGTTGGAACTAACAGACATGGGCAAGAAAATGGCACAGTTCCCTCTAGAGCCTCGCTATTCAAAAGTGATTCTCTCGGGCCCACAGTATGGCTGTACTGAGGAGGTTGGTTGATTTTGTTTGTGTGCGTGCTGCATGTGTAATATTTGAGAAACTTAAATGTGAGTCATTTACACTTCCTTAGTATTTCATAGATATAAAGTTTTCGATTATGGGTGACTATTAGACCTGAATAACTTCATGGTTTCCCACACTATTTCCATTTGCACATGTACCTGTAATCATATTTCACAAGTTTTCTCTAACTTACAGGTCCTGTCTATAATTGCCATGCTGTCTGGTGAATCAATTTATGTCAACCCTAGTGGAAAGAAAGAGATAGCTGCCAGTGTACGGCGCAAATTTTTGTCTGTTGAAGGCGATCACGTCACAATGCTCAAGATCTTTAGAGCATTTAGAGGCTCAAAAGAAAACAAGGTAAGAGAAAGTAACTATTTTTGATAAATTTGTCATATGAGAATATTAGAATAATTTTGATGTTAGATATAAAGTCAATACTTTACAAGTAGATGGCAATGATATACCACTATTTTGTTTTCTTACTGTTTTATCTTATTATTTTTAATTTTTCTCTCCATCTCTCTTGCAGATGTGGTGTCATGAGAATTTCCTGAACCAACGAAATCTCAAATATGCCGTGGATGTCAGGAAGCAATTGCACCAAGTCTGCCAGCGAAATAATGTTGCCATGGTTTCTTGTGGCCAAGACATGGATGCTGTCAGAAGGTACATTAGTTTTGTTACTGTAGCTTGTATACAGTTTTCTCCAAATATTTATACTTGTTAGTGTAGTTTGTCTGTATATTGTGCATTAAGTTTTCTCATGAAATTTAGATTGGTTACTTTATTTCTGCATAGAGTGTATCTTATTTCCTTTAATTTGATAATGATATGAAACTATGTACTACATTTTATCAGTAGTATATTTCTCCAAATAAACATCAAGCTAAATAATTTATTAAAACACATGTATATACTACTCAAAAATAGAAGATGAATTCACAGATTTTTCTAGCAGCTTTTCTAATGAATATTTATCTGCAGATGCCTTGTTGCTGGACTCTTCACAAATGTTGCAGAACTACAGCTGGACGGGAAGTACCTGTCACTTGATACCAGGCAAGAGTGTTCCATTCACCCAACATCTGTCCTATTTGGAGGAAAGCCTGCTTATGTCCTCTTCACCGAGCTGGTCCACACAGGCAAGATGTACATGCATATCAACTCGGCAGTGGATGCACAGTGGCTGTTCGAGGTTGCCCCAGACTACTTCAGAAAACGGCACATCAAGAAAATGTGAAAAAGAGACGCATATTAGCAATTGGAGAGGATCTTATTGTATATGTGATATAACTGTGCTTGGTTTGTCTATAGCATCTCTATATGATAGCAGTGATGTATTTACATCAAATGAAGATATTTGCTGTCTTTTTTCTAGTAAAACAAAGGGTCTGTATGAAGAGTGCTGAGTTAAGCATCTCTAATTTTCCCTTTTGGACCAAATTGCCACGTGAGAAACCTAAACTCTATGCATCTCAGTTTCATCACCAACTCTTTCAGTTAGTCAGTCTACCAGCTCCAACACCCCTCTTCTTATTGACAAGAAAGTAACAAAACTTGACTACTTCTTGATGGACAAACTGAGCAGTGTGACCTAAGGAAAATAATAATTTGGCACACATTTACCTAGGAACCCTTTGGTAGCTATAAGCCTTTCTCCCTGACAGGATAAGGTTTTGATTCAAGGATTCTGAGAAAGTGATTGAGTGGTTAATGTTTGTTATGTCGTAGATAGATTTATATAACTTTGTAAGGTTTGTATTTCTTTCTAATCTTTGTCATTTTTTTGTACTTAAATAAGAGACAAAGAAAAAGAAAATATGCAGAATGATAAACATATAAATAGTGAAATAAAAGTATTACACATTTGTTTAAAGATATGGCTTTTTGTATAATACCTTTATTAAATGGTATTTGGATACTTTTTCATTATTATACTATAATTCTGGCTTTACCTAATATGTGGATATATATTTTTCTCCCACCTATCATTTTGATATTAAGTTTGTCCAAAGAGTTCCCAAAATCACTTTCTAGTTTTCATTATCAAAATCATTGCAGACAATAAAGTTGTAGTAGATACAATAAAATTACATATGAAGCATTTGTATAGAACAACAGTGATTGCTTGATGTGTTAGAATGTATTACTAATGGTAAAAATGGGACTATTACAAATTATTGTTATTATTACATATTACTGTTTGCAAGACTAGCAACAAGTTAACTGATAAGTAGGGAGGAAATTTAAATAGAAAACATAAAAATATTTTTAGAAAATGACAACCTGGCAAAATGAAGGACGGATTAAACACAGACTTTTATAATCAATCAGATTTCAATAAAAGAAATATCATTGCAACAATAATGCTGCTGCTAAAAAACTGATTAAAAGTATTTCTTCCACTCCTTTTTAATTTTTGTATTGATCTTCTTCAATAATGCAAGAAAATTCTTTATTATTGGCATATGACTTTATATTTTTCTTGGAAAAAAAAAAAAAGTTATCAAAGAGCAGTAATTAAGTGTTTTTAATAGTATTTACAAAAACAAACAGAATGTAGGCTACAATTAAACAATTATTTTTAATATCTTCAGTTTTATTATTGACTCTGCCTAACTAATACACACTGGAATGTACATAAATATACATAATTTACACTTATACAGCTCACCAAATTAGAACAGATTCACACCTGTACATTAAAGAAAAAAAAAGACAAGAAAAAGTATCCCTTATATTTTGAGGTCAGTTGTTTACAGACATACACCACAACCAAAAAAATTACAGAGGAATACAAAATCTTCCTTTATCATCCTTCTTATTTAAATCAAATCACCTGTAATCCACTAGTCAAACTTTAGTTATTATCTCTAAATAGATTTATTAACCCACTCACGACGGGGGCATTCCAGCCTTGAATGTCACAATGCCGGGGCTTTCGAGCACTTAGGCCTAAATCAATTAAATGACTGGCACAATATTGTGCCGCCCGGCCACTGGGCTTATGAATGAGCGGTACAGTAGTGTACCACCCGTCCAGAGAGGGTTAAAACCAATATAAGTCCACCAGGTTTGAAATTTTGAAAAGTTTATCTAATATAATCTTAATGGTTCTTCCTCATTTCATGCTTTTTGTTTCTTACTTAAGGTAACATCAATGGACTGCCTTTTGTGTGTTTTCATAGTGATGTAGATGAAGTCCTCCTAACATTCTCATGCCTAGCACTGGTGTCATTAAAAAAAAAATTACTATCAGGAATGTGAGAAAAGACATGAAAACACACATTTTTTGTGATAAAACCAATGAAAACTAAATCACTATGAGGGAAACTGACGAAGGAAAAGAACAAATAATATATATGATCCACCAACATTTTCAAAACATTCTTGTAGTACATGGGAAAGAAAAAAACTAAGAAAACAAATCAACCAGAATGCTTCTCTTCTTGACAGACACCATTGGATTTTCTTATGGACATTCTAACCAATATAATCTCTCTACTTATTCTTGTTCACCCACATCTGCCAGCCAGAAACGCCTAGAGTCACCACATACAACCCAGCCGCAATGGCACAGTTGACAGCAATCTGTGGATATGAAGAAATGAATTAATATTCTTTTATTTTATGCAGCTTTCTGCAAGGATAAAATCAAACCCCTGCAACTACAAACGTAAGAAGCAGTAAAATTGAAGCTTGAACAGGCATATAATTACCACTTCGGTAATACTGCATGATCCTTGAATCTAGAAATACTGTTAGGACAAAGAGTACAAGTGAAATAGTACAAGAATATCTCAGCATTAGACAATTTTTTTTAGGAATCTTCAAAGTTTTGACAAATCAGTGACACTAACACTACAATGGTAAAAATTAATATCCATGCAGAAGAGAAAAACTTAACTGAACTGAACTGTAATGATATATTGCATACTACTAAACAACAAAAAATCTGAAATATTCAGACAATTTTAGGAAGTTGTGCATGATTATTCTCTACATTATACCAGTGAATCTACTTTTACAATATACCATACCTACGGTGTACAAGATTCAAAAAGACATTTTCTTCCATGCATAAATCATCTGATGCCTACAGTTAAATATATTCATCTCTGAAATATATTCACCTGATGTTGGTGAAAATACATCTACATACTAGCTATATTTTTTCAGTTCAAATACCAAGAAATACCAGCATGCCAACAATTAATGCATTTTTTCTCTAATAACTTACCCTCTCCACATTTCCATATCATGTAAGCATAGAGACAGTGGGACTGTATTAGTAAATGAGAACTACCATATTTTCATTAACCACTGTACATGTCCTTATTAAAAAAAACATAAAAAGATAAACTTTTTCATACAATACTAACAATAAAAAAAAAAAAAAAAACTTCAGATGCCTAAAGTAAATTAAATCATCTTATCTGAAACACAAAAGACCAAATGGCAACAAGTATCAGGGTTGCCTGAGCCCATTCATCTCCTTGGACTAATTAATAATCACCCCATGACCCTTTACCTTGACCTATAATGAAAACTATCTGATATAAATCCTTAATTAAACACAACTTAAATAACAGGTACAGCCACTATCCAAGGAATATCTTTATGCCTCTATGTCAGAGTTTCATACTCGAGTTGCATAGTTATAAGATTTTTCACATTCAACTCCCAAGGAAAAAAAGGGGGAAAAAAAACAGAAGCAAGCTTGGTAATAGCTCATTTCTGAATATATTTGTATGATAGAAGCTCCTCAGAGTGAAAATAATAAACAAAAATATAAACAATGTCAATCCTATTCAGAAAAAAATATCAACTCTTATGTATCACAAACTTACAGAAAAAATAAAATATGTCCATTGTCTTACATATCTCCAAAGCACACATGAATTTAAACGAAAACAAAATCTGAGAACATACCGTAGAATAGGATCTATCCATTGCCTCCAGGTACTTGTGTGCATCATGGTGGTCCTCATCGTCTATCTTCAGGTCCTCAATGAAGGCAGGGGATCTTACATAGAAGAAGATTGCCATCAACGCCTGTAAGTTAGGAGAGGACAATAATGATCAGTTTCTGGGTAATTGCAAAATGTACACACAAATCTATGTGTTGTATGTGGCCCTGTATGTGATTTGCAACATTTTCGTATATCAAGAAGTAACTGTTGTATAGTTGTAAGGTCATTTTTTCAAATTTTATAAAGTTCTGAAACAAGATTATAAATCTCTGGTATTACTTGGAAATATTTTTATATGAACTGACATCAAAAGTAACATTTGATGCTCAGAAAGGCATTTTCTATCTCTAATTAGTATTAGAATACCAATCCTGATTTTTAAAGTGCACTTTCACTCAAAAAATAACCCTACTTAACCTACATTTTTTCTATATACAGTAAATGAATTCACTTGAAGAAAATAATACCACATACTAATATCCCCAACAATAATGTTATGAAAATGGAGAATTGTAAACATAAAATGATACAAAATACTACCTATTTTTATATTTAGATCTATCTAAAATTCAGACTAAAAAGCTGTTCATTATGGCACAACTGAATTGCTTTTTATCAGAATACTCCTAACTTTCACTTAATTAAGTAGGTACAGCACAACCAATGTCTTTCACTTAGGTTATATAGAAATGAAGGTGGGTCAATACTTTCATAATGACTGCAATAATTCCTTTAATGTATAAATCTGATCACTTATTGAAGACAAGGCTAAAAGTTAATTATAGTGAATATTCTGTACTAGAAAAGCAAGTTCTGTTAGTCCATGTATCCAACTACAAAAATGTTATCATCCAAAATTGGAAGATAAAAATGAGTTAAATGAACTGGAAATTAAGTGTAAATTACCAATATTGCAAAAAATTCCAGGTATAATAATAGTTTCTGGTATACATAGCGTTAAAAGTTTTCAGTACATGGCAGTGATAGATTAATGAATTCTGAGACTTTCTTCATTCAATTCTGAGTAGTGCACATCACTGGAATTAAGATAAATTCTATCATGCAAAGAGGCTGACAGATCTAAGACACTTCTAATCAATGAGATTTCCATTATGTGATGTCACGTCATGTGGTGGAAGCACCTGATGCCAGGTACATGATATCACGTCATGGCTTTTTGTATGGCCGGGCAAAATAGGTGATTGCACACCACAAATTCAAAACAAAAATATATATATATATTTACTTAACCTATCAACTACAATTAGGGCCTACATGCCAGCATTATCATGATCTGGGTAATTTATCATTAAAGTTCTAGTAAAAACCGTCTCCTACCAGTACATATGCGGTGATTTGGTGACCCTAGCCAGGCACTTTGGCAATGGCAATTACATGAGTGCATTTATCACAAGTAAATTATAACTGAAATTTTACTAATTCTATTCAAATTTAGAAGATGAAGCAGGCTTTAGAAATCACACAAACAAACACACACACACATATATCTATTCATACACATATCTACATATACTCTATATTCAGCAGTTACTTGTAATACATTTATGCAAAATATGACCTATTTCTAGTTCTATTCACTATACTGAACATTTAATAGTATGTCAATTTAGATTAGTGGTAGATAGATCTAAAACAATATAAAGACACAGAAATACAAGACAGTTTTGCCAAATCATTCTTATATCATAAACTATTGAGTTCATCATTCAAATATGAATATAAATCTATGACTTCAACATTTTTCTTTTTTTTCCAAGTCATTCTGACGGAGAGGATTTCTGTTAAGTAAATCCCTCACTGTAAATTCACTTGAAAATAAATAATTATATATATATATATATATATATAATTATATGTCCCTAACTCTACATAATTTTTTTGTTAAATTATTAGTTTAGTAATATACCATATGAATACATATATATATATATATATATATATATATATATATATATATAAAACTTAAAATATTTTTCACATTATGTTCAATTTTGTTATAAATAGAAATCTCTACCAAAAGATAACCAAATATCTCATAGCAAATGAAGAAAATTATAAGAAATGAAAAACAAGGAAAAACAAATATTATTACTCCTCACACCAAATATTTTCCGATTTCTATCCCACAATTTCCCTAGC
>BOPN01000425.1:117980-120480 GCA_017312705.2 Penaeus japonicus | reverse complement strand
GTATTACCAACTCTGTGTGTGTGTGTGTGTGTGTGTGTGCAGATAATTAATCAGATAACAATGAAGAATACTAGAGATACATTTAATTAAATACTTCTCTGCAATCTAATCAGCAATAGCAACAACAACAATGATAATGATAGTAATAGTAGCAATAACAGTACTGCCCATAATGTCAATATTTATGCGTCAGTGATAATTATAACTTCCAGGCATAAGAATCATTTGAAATTTGTTGATTAGATAGTATTAATGTGCAATTACCACTAGGTGTGTTATCTATTTTAAAAAGTAAGATTTTAGAATATTTTGCCTTAACATGACACTTGATATATCATACTTTATAAAATGAATTACGTAAATTCATATACTTTACATGGTATGAGTTTAGATTTATCCCTCCATTTACCTAAGCCAATACAGGTAAGTATGATAAACACCTGTATATTTCCCATAAGTAATAAGCCACTATAAATCTAATCAGAAGCTTAGTAATCGGGGTGGCTGAGGGGGAGGGGGAACGGGGGGGGGGGGGCGCACCTGTAAGTAAGTACTGGGGGGGGGGGCACCTGTAAGTAAGTACTGGGGGGGGGGGGACCTGTAAGTAAGTACGGGAGGGGGGGCACCTGTAAGTAAGTACGGGAGGGGGGGCACCTGTAAGTAAGTACGGGAGGGGGGGCACCTGTAAGTAAGTACGGGAGGGGGGCACCTGTAAGTAAGTACTGGGGGCAGGGCGCTACTATCGAATTTCAAAAAGTTGTAATTCATTATCAAATGAATAAATGTGTCAAGATTTAACCTTCATAAAGAAATGAACCTTTATATAATAGCGATCTGTAGCGAAATATGTACTTCTTTACTGTGTAAGAAGTACACAGTGGTTTATGGTTCTTAATTAAGCTTAGGGGACACGCCCCTGTAAGAAAACGAGTAATTTCTAAAGGGTGCGCGAAGACGGGGGGGGGGGGGGGTGTTCCTTAACAAATGGGCCGATGAAGTCTAGAAATTCTGAGAAAATTGAAAAGTGTGAATATATTCAGAGACATCATGAACTGGGCATAGCTAGGGTGTTAAAATGTATATATCTTTTTTAATAAGGAAATTATAATCTTTATACGATCATTATTACGAGACTACGCTATGGAAGTGTGTCTATGTGTATAACATCATAACATTTCGATTATTTGAATATATATATATATATATGTATATATATATATATTCATAAAAAAGAGAGAAATAGACCATGTGTTATTCAACAATAAAAAAGTTGACTACATCTCTGAATAGGATGACAATTATCATGATCATTATCATCTGGATCCCATTCTTTTTATCGTTATTATGATTATCATTATCATTCTTACTAGTATTACCAATAATACCATCATTTTTACGACCATTACCATCAATATCATTATTACTATCATTATCATTACCATCATCATTATTATCATTATTATCATTATGAATATCACTATTATTAGTATCATTATTCATCATCATTAACAAATATTTGACTCGACGATAAAACTCTTTTTATATCTCCGAAAATTAAATTATTTCATATTGTTAAAACTTGAAATTGTAAACCACAAAGTAAGTCTTTCGCTGCAAAATATTCTCTTTTTCTTGAACATTTTTTCTTTGAATCGTTATTTGCATGTTCCTTTTACGTAACTGGCGTATTACATGATAAATTAATATAGATGTATGCTAATGTTTATCCAATTTACGCTATCATTACAAGTTACATTTGTATCAAATCTTATTTCACATTTACCATTAGGTATTTTGAAGACGGATGTCTCTCACTTTGCCTTGCAGTTAGTAAAAAAAAAAAGACGATACTATGGTTAAAAAAAAAAAAAAATGGAATTAATAAAATAAATAACTTGGGATCTCTGGTTAGAAAAAAAGGCTCCCACAAACGATCCATAAACAACCATACATAATTTAATTCCCTTCTAACCCTTTATAACGTATACTAAATAGGTTCGAAACCTCTTCAGGGAGAAATATTTATATAACGGTTCCATTGGAGTTATAGCTACCTACATAACTACTTCAACTACACCATTCCAGCCTACACCGCATGTCACGTTAACTAATGCGGAAAAACTATCGTACGGTAAAACATAAGTTGCGTTACGGGAAGACTTGACGTGACCTAAACAACAGAATCAACAAATATTCCGTTATCACAGGATTCCTTTTAACGTTATGGCGGTACGTGTGGGTGAGGCAGGATTGGAGGATTGTAAGATCAAATGATTGAAAAGAAGTGGATTTAGTAATCATCAAAAAGAGCGAAGGAAATTATGAAATCTGCACAAAGTGCTGCCAAGTAGATTTTGTAGGTTAAGTCATTACATTGAAAAATAGAAATGATAATGATAAAAAGACTAATGAAGATTAGTCATACAAAAATGTATAATTTAGACCGTAGTGACAGTCAAATCTAATATGCAGAAAAAATAAACAACGAAAACAACAACAA